>WEZZ01024553.1:526-24559 GCA_013400585.1 Chloropsis cyanopogon | reverse complement strand
CGTCTTAGAAGCATTTCTTGGAAGGAGCTAAAAATTCTGCTGGAGTCTACACTAATATTCTCATGGAGTTCAGAAATGGGTAGTCCACACAGGATTGAAATGAATTTGAAAAGAAATTCAGGATAATACTGAAAAGCCATTACAGATATTTCATTGAAACTTGGAAAGTAAAGAGGATATCCCTGAAGATAAGAATACAAAACAAGTTATTGGTGTCATTATGAGGGATGNCACGGTATTCCTGCTTTTTAGAAGCATTGCTTGAAAGGAACTAAAAATTCTGCTGGAGTCTACAATAATATTCTCATGGAGTTCAGAAATGGGTAGTCCACACAGGATTGAAATGAATTTTCTTGCATGTTCAGGATAATACTGAAAAGCCATTACAGATATTTCATTGAAACTTGGAAAGTAAAGAGGATATCCCTGAAGATAAGAATACAAAACAAGTTATTGGTGTCATTATGAGGGATGTCTGGGTGAAATTTCACTAACAAACACAATCACTGTTATCTGTTTCCTGGCTCTAAAATTATTTAAACATCTTCCCATTTTGAAAATAAGTAAATGAAAATGTGCTGTATCACATGCAACAAAAATCAGCTCTAACAGATGAACTGTAGTTTCCATTAACAGACCCAAAGCTGATCTTCAGCCTTCAGTTTGTGCAGCTCTGCCCCACATGCATTTTCATTGCTGGTTTTGCCTGCTCTAACTGTGCATTAAAATCTGCTGTCATAATAAACTCTTCAACAAAAAAAAAACCAGCAAAGCTTCTCACAAGAAAATTTAATCCCTCTTGCAATTTGCCTAATTTGGTTCCGTCTTGCTTGTCACTGTTGTTATTTTTCTGTAATGCAATAGCATCTGTAGGTGCCTTGCAGGATCAGGGGCTGGCTGTGTCAGACACTGTGTAAATAGACAGTGAGAGACAGTGCCTGTCCCTGAAGCATTCCCAGTCTAAATAGACCCAGTGGGGAGGGAAGCAGAAGGATGGAGCACTGAAGTGATTTTGCCTGAGGTCACGTAACAGTTCATTAATAGGTTTTGGGAAAGAAGCTGGTCTTTCTGCTGCCCTTCCAAAATCCTTTCTATAAACCTCTCATATGCTGATTGAAATTTTCTTAAACATTTGCGGTTGTAGTGTTGTCCTCACTTGTATTTCTGTGTAGTGTGCTGGGTGATTTTCATGCCACAAAGCTGATCCCAGTTCCTTTATGTGATATTGGACTACAGCTTGCCAGTCTGATGGGCCTCTGGGGTTATTATTACCTCATAACTGGAGATTCTGCTCCAAAGATTCTCAAAACCTGAGCAATCTGACCTAACTTTGACATTAGCCCTGAGCTAACAAGGGATTGAAGAGCATTTCCAACCTGGATGAGTGTACAGTTATGATTTTAGTGGTGACTAAGTCACTTTGTTCTTACACTTTTTTTTATAGCTCTGGCAGAACATCATCTAATTCTGAGGGAGTTCATGTAACCCATTCTGTCAACCCAGCACCCTTTGCATGTAGGCAGGAACTTCCCTATAGAAAAAGTTCAGAGCAACATCTTCTTTAGGAACACTTCTGTCACTGCTACGTATTCTGTTCTCTTGTTTTCCACTCTCATTGTTTGTTATCAAGGAAGTCTGAATGAAAGGGAGACCCTTCCACCTGAAGAGCTTCCACTTTTTTAACTGTTCCTCACCTGAAACCCTGAATTGTGTCCACAGGAGCCATTTGTGAAAGGTTCACACAGAGGGTAATGGCAGTGGGAGCTGATGGAATCCCAAGAAACAGAGATACAATTCTCATGTGAACCCATCTCCAAAAAGAATGCAAAGAAAATATATTCAATGCAAACACTCTTTTAGTGAAACCTTAAGGTCATGAAGTCAAAGGCACAAAAGTCAGAAGTTTCAGCCATAGGGTTTTGTGGTTTTATTGCATTTTTTCATTAAACTTTTAGCTTTTGTGTCTGTCTCCCATCCTGATTTGCTGCAGTGGATGTGAGTTAATATCTGAGGTAAAGGTTTTTATTCTAAATTTCTGACACAAAGCCACCCCTATTAGGCACCATGGCTTAAGTTTGCAAACTATGAGCACAAGTATGTTAAAAAACCCAAAAAAAAAAGAAATTAAATTTCCCTGTGAACACTGATTTGAGCTTTCTGTTTTTCTAGGAGTAAAAAAACATCTACAATTATGTTACATGAATAGAAAGCTTTTGTACTGAGTTTTTTCTTCAATGCTTTTGGGTTTTTTATATAGTGGGACATTATGTCATCTATTCATTTCAACTTCTCTATTTCTTCATTGAGTTTGCAATCAACTCCTTGGACAAAAGTAAGGCCTCTGAGGAACCCACTGTAGCCAAGATCACCAGAAAAGCTTCACAGACTTCTAAGCCTAGCCTAATTCCCAATTTGGTACAAATTCCTCTTAATGGAATGGGTCATGTGTACTTTAGTTCAGACCTTTGACACACAAAGTTTTCAGTTTTCATGTTGCTGACTCTGCAATGTGCTGTCATGCTTGAAGAAAGGCACACCTGTGGTGGCTTCAGTTTTTTTTTCCTTCACAGCTGAGGCTGGTTAGTGGCTGAATTACCTGGCCAGTCCATCTTCAACTGTTTCAGCCTCCCACCTTTGTTAGTTCAACCCAGGCATTTGATTTCCCCACCACCTTTCTCTAGCTGTAAGAATGGGCTATCTGTTTGGTTTAGGATTATTTTAATATTTGTGCAGTGACCCAGATTTTAAATGAATACAATAACTGAAGCTTCCCTGCTGGGGTGCTATTTTTACTGCATGGTATTTTCTTTACATAAAAATTTAAAAAAAATTGTAAAAAATTGCAGTCACCTGAACTTTGTTCCAAAGCCAACATAAATCAGGCAAGGGAGACTGTAGTGAACTTTCTCCATTCTCAGCTGAGTGTAGTGCAGAAGATAATATCTGAGTATATTTTCACTCGTTTTGAAAACTCCAGCAATCCTAGTATAATGCTAATGCATAGAGGCTTCAATTGAGTTTGTATAGGTACCTAACATATGGCATTTCCTAAACTCTCTTGGTTGGTGCTGCCACCCTGACATTGTTTTTTAAAATTTTATCAACAATTTTTATTTCTGGAATGCATTTGCTGTTGTTCAATAAACAAAAAATATACTTTAGCAGTAATGACACAGCGACATCCTATCCTTGGTTCAAGACTTGAGTTTTAAAACTCTTCTGTGGGCCAGCACACAAAGAGATACAGAAAAATATTATATAACAATTTTTTTTCTCTTTCCTGTCTTACCAGAATCTATTGGAATGGAAAATAGAAAAACTCTATGTAGAGATATGGTTTTTAGAGATCAGTCTCTAATAAAGGTGTGACTGCTGGTGTTCTTGATTCTTATGTTTTGAGTGACACCTGAGATGACCTTAAGTTTGCTGTGTTTAGGCGTGAAACATGAACTACAAGAAAATAGTGTTAAGTCTGAAAAGAAGAACAAAAATTTGCCCTTCCCTCCCTAATTTTTTTTTTTTTTTTAAATTAACACTAACCCAAGGAGCTGTTGCTTGCTGCTGACATGTGAATGAGAGGAAGAAAAACTATTTCCATCTGCTGGGCAACACAGTAATGCTGCAAGAGGAAAAAGTATTTGAGCACATCTAAAAGATCCATGGTGACTAGTAAATTACTAGAGTAAATTCCCAACCCTGAATCAATGCCCACAGCCCATGAATCTCTCTGTGCTCTTCCCTTGGCACCCCTGATCTGAAACATCCCCTCGGCACTGGGCAGCTGCTCTGTGCGTGCAGCATGGGCACCCCAAGGGATGTTGGCATCCAGAGGTGTGGGATTCCTGCAGAGAAGGCAGGGCAGGGAGCAAGCTTTGGCAGCTGGCATTTGCAGGTGGTCATGATGCCTTAGGATTTTAGCCTTGATATTTTTCATACATTTGTAATACTGCAATTCTTTAGTGTATAACTCTAAATCCATAGCCTGTCAGCTACTGGTCTCCCGTTTTGGTCAGAGGAAATGATTCCTCTCTGGGCCTGGGACTCAAGGATACCTTACTGCCTCAGGCCCCAAAAAGAATAAACAAGAGTGAATTTGGGGGGGACCAAACTGGGAGTACATGATGTTGTTATAGGTAAAAAATGATCGAGCCAAATTATGATTAATAAAAATATGAAAATTTATTTCACGATCGAGATATGGTCACGACAGCCACAATCGAAAGGAAACGAAGCAGCATCAGCCCTGGGACCGGCGTCGGGTGAACATTCAGTCCGAACTCTGTCACTTTGAACTCCCTCTGTTCACAGAGTCTGGCTCTGCTGGGGCAGCTTTTATACAGTTTTTCTTGCCCGAGGCAGAGTTTCACCCGTTTCTACTCACGGGTACACATATTCATGTGGTCTTCTGTCTCTGTTAGGGGCTGGACAAAGCAGTTTCGGACAGCGATCAGCGCCTATTCAGGGGTGACTGGAATTTAATATTGAGATGTAAGTGGTTACTGGAACGGAGTATTTGAATATATGTCCTGATGGTAAGCTGGTTTTCGGGTTCATGTTCCTGATGGCTCCAGTAGATATTATCAGGTATTCATGGCTTGGAATATTTCCTTGACGACTCCTTTGAAATAGCCCATCTCCGCAGAAGCCATCTTTTCGCCTGTAAATGCTGCCTTTATCGGTGGTTTTGCATTCCGTCTGTGAGGTATTTTTCCCCTTTTACCAGTCCTGGTCAGGACCTAAAACTTATAATTTTATTTCTATGTGTGCACAACTTATATCAAAAACGCATATACATCTTTATATACACATCAATTATGAACTGTTTTATAAACGCACAAATTATTCCCTATTACGCATCACAATGTCATTACCTGAAGCTGTAATGAGAGAATTAACCCCTGATATGTAAATAGACCAAGCATATCTGTAGGAAAAACTCGTGACCACCACCCATCTGGGGTGTAGCCTCTGCGGGGCTTTTGACCGCCCAAGGTGTACCTGCTGAAGGCCTTCAATAAATACCCACTTTATTCTCTTAATCTTGTCTAGCCTCTGTTTTAGGAAGCCACTCCAAGGCATCGGCTGGGGCCAGGCAGCGTGAGCAGGGTGGGGAGCAGGGGCTGCGGAGTGTGGTGAGGAGCCTTCTCCCACGGGAGCTGGGTCAGGCAGGATGCTGGTGCTGAGGTGTGAGTGTGAGGTGGGCTCAGAGTTGTCTGCAGCTCTATGCTGAGCTCGTGGGAAAGCTGTGAGCTCCTGGGGACTCCAACTCACCTGACCATGGTCTTTAGGTGGAGATTTGGAGAAGGGGGAAACAGCTTTTCATGAAGATGCACAGGAAAACTGTTGATACTGTGCCCGTGATTTGGGGGCTGTTTGGAACCTTCCTGAAGGAAAGCTGCTGCCATTAAAGGGACTCTGTGTGAGCAGAAATGGTGGTGCAGAACAGGGCTCTCCCTCACTGCCCAGGAGCTTCCACCGTGGGTGGTAAAAGCCATTGGGAGTCTCCAGGTGAGGGTGAGCTCCTGACAAAGGTGTTGGGACACCCCAAGGAGCTCCTTTGGAAATATATCTGGGACCACACATCGTTCTGAATGCAGCATTAGTTTTCTGGCTCGTGAGGAGTCAGATTTATTAACAATCTGTGTACTTGGAGCTTTGTGAGCTGGGCAGCACATCCTGCTCTCATTACTGCTAATTGCAATAGGAAATATGTGCATAATCCCCCATCCACTGCCATTTGCCTCTAACAGTATAAGTTTCTATAAAACAAAATTAAAACATATGTAATAAGAGAAAATGCATACAACTTGACTTTATTTCACCTTAGATCTCAGTGTTTTCAAAAATGTTAAACTGCTTGGTATTAATCAAGTCAAGCTGGTTAAATTTGCCTTTTTGATATCTAAAATGGAGCTCTGTTTTATAGCTTGAAAGATTGTTTTTTAGGAATATAAAGTTTTGAGAACCTTTGACTGATCTGTAGTAAAATATTTTACTGCAATTTCATTTGCCTGAACAAATATTTTTAGAACATTAACAGAAATTTATGGCATAAATTTCAAAGCCTATCTTATAATTTCATGTACAAATATTTATATACATGGTCCCAATGAAGTTAAAAGTGTAATGTTTTTATAGAAAATATACAAAGCAGCATATACTCTCCATACAGTATATATTATCTAAAATGAGGGAGGAAGGAAGTTTCTTTCAGTATCTCCCAGAAAATAGCTTTCATTTAAAATACAGCTGATAAACATTGGCAAACTGAAATTTTATTTTGTAGTACTGATACACCAAGAAACTCAAATACAGAATTAAGAAGATGCTTTTGATGGAGATCAAAAAGCAAAACAGTGACTGCAACTTTAGGAATTCCGTGTGTTACAGAGGGCAGCCTTTAGTCACTAAATTTTCTGTCCTGCACATCATCCATTCAAATTTATCACTTTTCACAGTGGGCAGTCAGAACTTGCTATTCAGAGAATATTTGGGAAGAAGTTTGTAATGCAACTTAAACCCAGAGCTGAATCCTTACTTCAAGCCCTCACCCTTCTGCTGATGTTGCTAAAGCCTAAACCTGAGCTAAGCTCCCTCTGGCCCTCAGCAAGGAATGTGCCAGTCCCCTGAGCTCAGCATAAGGAGATGAGTTCTACCTTGCATATAATGTAAATAATATTTATGTAAGCCAGCTCACAGCCAGCCAGTTCAAGTGCCCTCATTCTCAAATCAGCACGGGCTGTTTTCACTGCTAATTCCTTCTCCTCCCCTGCCAGATGCAGTTACAACACTTGGTTCTCAAACCTGCCAGGCCTCAGCTATTTTTTCACAAGCTGTCAAACGCCTGTTGTAGCACGTGGCATCACTGAGCTGAAGGAGCAAGCCAGGCTGAGGCTGAGCCGACACAAAGCTCTCCACGACTGATGGGCAGGTTCTGCTCCAGCTGCAGATCCCTCCCCTCCCTGCTCTGTCCATCATCCTCGTGATTCAGCTCTGAGCCAATTTACAAAGCTGCATCAGTCTCACTTCAGTGCCCCATAACATGATGGAAAAGATGGTTCTGGGAGGGATTGAAAAACACCTGGAGGACAATACAATCATTGGTCACAGCCAGCATGGCTTCATGAGAGGAAAGTTCTGCTTGTCAAACCTGATTTCCTTCTACGACATCTGGCTGATCCAGGAAAGCCAGGAGATTAACCTTTTTGGACTTCAGCAAAGCTTTTGATGCTGCTTCTCACAGGATTTTTCTGGACAAACTGTCCAGCCCACAGCTGGATACCCGTGTTACATGATGGGTGAGCAACAGGCTCACAGGTCGGGCACAAAGGGTGACAGTGACTGTGGTGACATAAGGCTGGCACCGGTCACTAGTGAGCTTCTGCAGGGCTCCATCCTCAGCATTGTGCTCTTCAACTTCCTCAGTAATGACCTTGATGCAGTACCCTACGGAATGCTTAGTCAGTTTTCTGATGACACTAAACTGGGCAGAGCTGTCGACTCCCTGGATGGCAGGGAGGCCCTGCAGGGAGAGCTCCACAAGTGACAGGGCTGGGCGATCACCAACCGTGTGAAGCTCAACAAGGGACAGTGCCGGATTCTGCCCCTGGGACGGGGCAGCCCTGGATGCACGGACAGACTGGGAGTGAGAGGCTGGAAAGCAGTGCCAGGGAAAGGGACCTGGGGGTCCTGGCCAATGGCCAGTTGGACACGAGGCTGCAGTGTCCTGGTGCCAGGAGGGACATCCCTGTCCTGGGGGCATCAGGCCCTGCTGGGCCAGAGGGGATTGTCCTGCTCCGCTCTGGGGCAGCCTCACCTCGAATATTGTGTGAAGTTTTGGGTGCCACAACATCAGAAAGACATAAAGCCATTAGACAGTGCCCAAAGGAGGGCACAAGGATGGTGAAGGGCCTTGAGGGGAAGCCGTGTGAGGAGCAGCTGAGGACACTTGGTCTGACATGGCAGCTGAGGGCAGACATGGCAGTCACAGCTTCTCCTGAGGGGAACAGGAGGGGCAGGCACTGAGCTCTGCTCTCTGGGACCAGGGAAGAGCCTGAAGTACTGTCAGCAATAGAATGCCTCTTTTCAAAGTGGTTCTTACTGTGTGACCAGGTCAAGTGCTGTAACCCATTGTGGGAGGAGTGTGAGCAGTTCTAATTCTGATGCTGATTATTTCTTTAACTTGGGTGTGTGTTTATTGATGGTTAATCTAACCAGCCGTTGGATTTTTATACAGTAAAAGTGAAGTTAGTGCTCTTGCTAGGAATTTGAAGGAAGTGGAAGGAGATAGCCAAGGACTGTCCAGGAGAAACATTCGTAGTTACCAGGAGATATTCATGTTAATACAAAATCTACAGGCTTGGAGGTGGAAGGAACCTAATTCTGATTTTTCATAGGAGTGCTCAAGGTTAACACCAGGTTATTCTTAAGGATTTCAAGATTTCAAATTGTGATTACTACTGAGTTTCTTTTAAATCAGAACTGAACAGAGTAATCTGAATATACCTCTTACTAATAAGTTCAGCACTGTGATGTTGGGCAAAAGAAATATTCCTAAACACTTTGAGGACCATTAACTTTAATGTTTGCCTGATGATGAAAGTATAGTCCAAGCTCTTTATCTGGGCTTTGCAGTATATTTCTTCAGTAGTGCAATGGCTTTCATTTGGAAACATGAAAAGGTTCAAAATTAAGAAGTGCTGCTGTAATGCACACTTAATTCTTGAATGGAAAACACCTCATTTTACATCCCATTTCAGATTTTCAATGATAAATGTTATGGGATAGAGCAAAGCCTGCATTAAATGAGCAGTTGCTTATTTTTTTAATGTATTTATGCTTCTGACATAGTTGGTAAAAGTAGTTGATGGGTTGTTTATTTTTGCCCCATGTCAGATATAGATATAATAGTTTTTCCTCACAAACACAGAATTACCCCATGTAATGTTCACGAGAATAATCAATCTGATTCTCTTCCTGAAGTCAAACATCTACACCTTTTCTCAGTTATGTTTGTTTTTTCAATACTGTGTAGAAACTTGACTTCTCGTTGATATATCTGGATTGCCTGTCTCTTATTCAAAAATCCCAATTTTAACATACTCTTCTTTTTAAGGGTATATTTCACATCTGCTAATATTATATGACTCTATCAGTTATTAATCAGTCAACTCATAAACACAGTTTAGGGGGTACTGGCCTTGGAAGAACTTTCCAGGAGAACAATATATCAAATCAGTTCTAAAGTCCCTTGACCTCAGGATAGAGTTACAGGTTTATAATTTACTCAACACTTACATGACCCAGAGAACAAAGGATTGCCAAGTCAGTCAAAACTAAATTACTCCTGACCTTAAATTAGTCATTTTCATGCTATTAAAACTATGGCTAAATCACTCTTGAGAGATTATTTTGAGCTTATAAATCAGGTTTATATTTTTCCACATTTATGCTCACAACCTAGAACTTTGGATATACTTTAGTGCATGTTTAATTATTTTCTGAAATTTACCAAAGAGCTTTACTCATGGAAGTGAATTAAATGTGGGGTTTTATAAATATATGTGTCTGTCTGCAAAATGCCCAATTTTCTTGTGAACAATATGAAAATATGCAATAAAATCATGCAGAAATAATGAGGATAAATAACAAGAACACTCCCTGAACGCCACTTTTAATTTCATAAGCAGGCTGCCATGTTGAAAACTTTAATTTTGAATATGGTTTGATACCTGTCCACAGCCTCTGCTCTCAGGGAAATAACTCATGTACAGAATTACTTGGATGTGGGTTTACCGAATCAAGCCCTTCATTAATTCTGAACAGATCTTGGCCTATGCAAGTATTTTTCCTCAGTCATTTGGAAAGTTAACTAGTTCCCCATTCCCTAGGTATTTCCATTAAAGAGCTATTTTGGAAGGTGTAGGAGAGGTATGTAAACACTTTCAGGGTTTAACTTCCCAGCTGCCAGGAATGGAAACTGCAGTTTCAACACCCAACCTGAGGTATCTGAAAAACAACACACAGGGATGATAGATTTGTTTTTTTTAATTCCTGTGCATTTTCAAGAGTCTCCATAGTCTGTAAGTATCCATTATCAATTATCTTGATTATACATGTGACCCTTTATAATTAAGGGAAATTATCAGTTATCACTCAGTCACAACAGGTTCACCAGTTCATCAGACACAGGTGATTATTCTACAGAGAACACACTTAAAGATGGGTTTGAGTAGAATAAAATGGTTTTATTTCCCTTGTAGTTCTCACAGCATGAGGCTTGAAAATTTGAGAAAGATTGAAGTGATGACAATAAGAATTTTAAGACTGGGAGAAGAGCTTAAAACTTGAGATTAGGAGTTTTCGTGGTTAGAAGACTGGCAATAGGAGAGATGAATTTTGTTAAATGTGAAGTAGATCATGCTCAAAAATGTTCCTGTCTGATTCCTGTTTTGTCAGCCTCTGCTTGATGTCAGGTGAAGTTAGGTACCTTTGATTCCTGGAGCGTTGTGTAAACGTCTGTTGATTTCTATCTGTTCTGGTTTGCACCTCTGCCCTGAGGTTTGCTTTGAGTTTCAGGTTTGGGCAAACTGAAATTGTCAAAGAAAATTCACTTTAAATTGCAGCCTTTCAAGTGGTTTTGTTTTGAATCCATGCCAAGCTCGAGATTTTGCATAGTTTCTTTTTGCATAATAGCCAAGCAAAAAGATAAATTGTGTCAAGCTCCTTTGGAATGGGGTTGAAGTTCATAGTTTTGTGAACTTTTAGAAAACTACACCTGTAATTCATTATCAAGCCAGCTCAATGTTGTGAGGACTTGTTGGAGGACAGAAGAATGCTGGGAAACTTCTGTGTAGGAGAATTAAATTAGAGGAGAAGAAGTACGTTCTTATTTCAGCTCCAAATGTACAGATGGTCATGACCTATTTCACTTCTTGGAGCACTGAAATTTTGGGCTTGAATATGTGAATACTTGAGCTGCTGCCTCATCTCTGCAGTAAGTTCCTTCAGATCCAGAATAAAGCCAGTTGCTCATGGAGAAGATACAACTGATGTGAGGCAATATCTATATGTCTGTTCCTTGGATAAAAAAAAATAATTCCATTTCATTGGGAGTCTTGATAGCATCATTCCCAGTTTTTATTTCATGCTGACACAGGGCTTCCAAGAGGAGTTCTCAGATTGTTGTCAGAGAACAATCAGTGGGCATGTGTCAAATGAAATAAAGATCCCCTTGGTTTTGGGGTTTTCTTTGTTTGAACATATTTCTGTATCTGGATCTTAAAAACAGCCTTCAGCAGTGCTAACATAATTAATTGTTTATATGAAGTGTTCTAATTACAGCGGTTCAGGTGGTTAGCCACCTAAATGAGTGCATAATTATTTAGAAACACTTTTGATTGAAGTACTGGCATCCTCAAGGCCCAATTAAAAAATCCCAAACAAAACACGCACAAAAAAATCAAAACCCAAAAGGTTGTAACTTTGAAGCACTAATAGCCATTATCCTGTTAATTAGCTCACCTTGTGCACTCAACAGTAAATGGCTATCTTTTGCTCCTATCAGATACTCATTTGCTAATAACTTTCCATGAACAAAGAGCTGATGATCTTTCAAAAGAGGGGAAAAAAAAACCACTTAAAAAAGGAGTTTTTCCATGACAAAACTTTGGCGGGCAGTTTTATTAATGTAATTTTGTAACAGAAGGAGTGAAAACAAAACTCATTCGGTGCAGGCAGAATTCAGGACACTGTTATTAGTGGAAAATTGTCAAAGTCTGTTCCAATATTTGAACTGAGTCTTCCCAGGATGATTTGCTGTTTCATGGGATTCATAGCATGGATATGCCATTCTTCAGTAGTATCCTGTAAACCAGTTTACATCTTCTCTGAGACATGTGGTCTTCATTCTGCACCAGATGATGCAGTGCAGGGTATGTCTGCAGGGAAGAGTCCCAGTTACAGGGAGGAGAAAGGGCATAAAGCAGATAAAATGTATTCATTTTAGAAGAGGATAAAATATTTCTTTTTTGGAATCGAGTGCATTTAAAGTGGAGGGGGAAATTGAAGCATATTATCATTTCAGGTTCAAATGCTTTCAGAATCTTTTGTTTTGCAATGACTTTTAAAGTATTTTTCCTTTGTGTAAGGATGGAAACAAAGGCAGGAAAATCCAAACTCCCCAGAGCACAAAGACACAGATTTCCTCACTTACATTGAAAACAGAATTTTTCCTGTTCTTTAATAGTAAGTCACAAGCAATTAGTATATGAACACTTTCCTTCTGTTCATCCACTGGCTGAGCAAAAGGTCTGCCAGAAAAATAAAAATGCTAAGAGATAGCATCTTTTCCAGAAAGTAAAGAAAAAATGCACAATCTTTGAACAGAAAGTAGTTTCTCAATGAGCAAGTGAAATCTCTTGAAATAAGCAGCTCAGCAAAACTTCTCGTTTCAGTGATTGTTTTCACAAGTGATGCTTGCAATTCTTAGCAAGATATTTATTTCTATTGCAAACTATTGATAAGCACTGCACTGCATATTTTCAGTATTAGGCAAGTGAGACCTGTTGGATTTTTATGCATGTTCTTACATGAAATACAGGGTGGAAAAATAATACGTGTCTGTAGTCATGTAAAGTTCCCTGGGAGGTTCTATGAGTATTATCACTGTTGTCTGCAAAATAGTTCATGCACACTAATTTTTTTTTTCTTTTTAAAGACACATGATTTTTGTCTGGTTTTGAAATGGCAGTTCCTCCAGTAGCAAAGCAATATCCTTTCTTGGCACGTGGGTTTGTAGAAACTGGCATTGGAGCTCAAAATGGGTTGTGATGGAAGTTTGCATGGACCTTGTGAGGATATCTGTGGGTCTGAGAAGACCTTGGAAAGGTGAATCTGCAGGTGATCAAATAGGAGATCCCTTTGAGAACCAATTTCCAAGGGTCTTTTCTGCTGGTATAAACTGGTTGTTGTGTCCCAAGGCTTGATACCAAACATTAGCAGAGGGCAAAGTGATTTTCTTTGAAGATGGCAAGTTTCAGCCATTCACACCCCATAACCAGGTACTCACAAATACAATTCTGTGTGCACCCAAGCAGTCTGTCCCCCAGCCTGTGTCTCAGTTCTGCAGCCAGGTGGGATGCTCAGGATTTCTTGCTATTGTGTGGAGGACCATGTAATGCTCTACTGAGTCTTCATGCTGGGATCTCCTCAGGATCCCAGGTGCCTCCAAACTGTTTTTGCCTTTGGGAGCTGACAGTGACCAGGATCTTTTATTTCCTCTGTGCTCTGACACCTCTGGGAATGATTAGGATTTATTTCCTTTACTCTGTCTTCTTACCAGAATTTCTTAAGACTCCAGTCCTGTTCTGTATTGTCCTACCATCACCTCTTAGTGGCCTTTTTCAGTTCCTGACTGAATCTGTTCCTTTGTGTTCCTGAACTGGAACACAAAATTTAAATTTTCAAAAGCTGTTCATAATTGTGCTGTGATGTTCATGCACCTGCCACCCTCACAGGGCTTTTTCTGCTGGTGTTCCCTTTCTAACACTTCCACACACAGACCTTCCCATTCATTCTCCATTCTAGCCAGTCTAAGGATTTCCATTATGAATCTCTGTAATGACTGGTAGCATGATTTAAACCACAGGCAGAAAAATAATGAAAAAAAAAAAGTAGGATTTCAGTCTCTCCTTGCAAATCCACAGAAGCAGTACTGTACTCTCTCTTCCCTACACCAGAGCCTGGTCTCCCTGCCAGGCCATGGGCAGTGCATCTGGCACCCCTGAAGGTTCCTGGAATAAAGATAGGGCTGGAAAAGGCTAAAATTGCTGTGCTATTCCAGCTGGAGAGAGGAGCTTAGAAGCTGAATACTGACAAATTTAAATAAAAAATAAGGCACATTTTAACAGTATATAAAGGTCTTTCTATCAAGACCACTTGCCTCTCTGGAAAGTTACTTTAGTCCTGCACAAGGTTTTTGGCTCAGGGCAAGGGCAGCTGTGTGAAATGCAATCCCCTGCACTGTTGAGCAGGTCATATTTATGATCTAATGGCCCTGTTTGGCTTCAGATGCTGTGGGTGTCTTGCACTGCTGGGTATCTGGGGAACAGGGAACTAATTCCTACATGGATTGCTCAGGTGCTCAGGAGGGAAGGTGCTCAGAGGGGAGAATGCTTTGGAAAACAGCCTCTGCTCAGGGCTCAGTGACTTGGCAGTTTATCCCAAGCCTGCAGACCAGTATCCCTTGTTTCTTATCACCATTAAGGGATAAACATATTGTCATTACTCTTTTTTTTTCCTTCTACTGACTCATTCTTTAAATAAAATACAACTTCATTTGGGACTGCTAATTGCCTTAAAATCCCCATGACACCTCTATGACTTGGGTTTTACACCTATTTTATAGACATATAAACAAGAGCACAGCCAGGTAAAAGAAGTTAAACAAGATCAGTCAGAAACACAGAGACCAGTTACATCAGTCAGTTCAAGAAACCGGTTGTGTTTCCATAGCCCCCGCTGCAACTACTAAATCACAAGAACTACTAAGAAAAGATCCTGCCAATAGCCACTGGGGTTTTTTTTTTGGTTTTTTAAAACCACAAGAAGCATTTTGCATTATTCCACAGGGTCTCTCCCTAGTATTTGGTGCACATTAATTAATTACATATTTTTTAAAAGAACTGTGAAGCCTTGGGCAGCCCAAAAGACGTTGAAGTTTTAATTCTCAGAACTATTCCCTGACTTGACTGTTATCTAGTTCCTATTCAGGCAAGATAGGAATTAAGATTAATGACCCCAAACAAACTGGTATTTCAGAGGATCAGTCTTTGCCAGGCATTATATTCTCATGACAGAAAATCATTGAGGCATAAATACAGTGCTCAGTCATTGGTGTATATTAACAACACCATGTTGTTCCCATAAATGCTGAATACAGAGAAGAGGAAAATGAAGCCCTAAAGTTCATTAATTTTGGTTGGGGCATTTTTTTAAAAGTGAGCAAACCAGAACCTATGGAATAAGGCTGTCCCATTCCCGTGCTGCACAAATGTGAAGGGTATTCAGATTCCAGAAAGGCGTCTCTGGGAAGTTGTTTGGACTTGGTGATGGCTGTCTCTGCAGTGTGTTTTAGCAGCTAGATACTCTGTAGGCATTTTTTAAAAGATGAATTTATGAAGACCAAGTTTTAAGGAGAGAGAATTTAAAAAAAAATTACGTAGCTGCTAGGATCAGTGAATATTGTAATATGTGGGATAAAAACGTGTCATTATCTGCCAGCATCTGTCCACATCCCAAGAAGGGGTTTGTGGCTTGAGGGTGTCTTCTAAGCAAATGAGAACTGGCATGGAGACAGGAGCATTTCACCTATCCTGGGCCCAGCAGTAGTTATGGTCAGTGCTAACACAGGATGTTATTGTGGCAATTTCTAGAAGCTGTTTGCTTAGGGGAAAAAAAAAGAAAAAAGAAAATCTTTCTGTGTTTGCATTTCCACACTGAAAAGACATTCCTATGACATCATCTTGTTTGTTCTGACATTGCAGAAAGAATGGAAGAAATAAAATGGCTGAAAAGAGACCAGGGACTTTTATTTTGCTGCCAACAAAAAATAGAGGAAAGATGTAGCCACAATATCCAATGGCTACTTTAGTTCTCAGCGACAGTTCAGCAGATGAGTTGTTGTCCAAGGGCAGTTGGGCTCCCAGACACAAGAGCATTCTGTAGTAAGCTTAATTACTCATTTTAATTATGCATTTTAATTAGCAGGGGACTAACACAGTGCTTTTCTCCCACTTGCTCAATAAACCCACTTTGTAATATTACAGAACAAACTGCAACTGAAAACTCCCAACTGTCTGCAGTTGAGAAAAACAACTCCAAATTCAGGGGCTTTTCTTCTTCATGAAAACACATTCAGTGAGCAGGTTACATCCACCTCTGAGCATTTTCAGGAGTTTTTTACTTACTTTATTCTGTTTCTGGACAACATGAAGAAATCACCCTGTGCTGCTGCTTCTCCCAGCAGTGTTTCCTTTGCCAATATATTGTCTTGCCTGTTGTTCCCTCTAAACGATGTCCTAGTTCTTCCTCTTCTGGAAGTTTGCCCTCAGAGTGGTTTTCCTGTCCCTGCACTGTCTTCCCTGTCCCTAAATTCCCTGCTGTAGGAAATCTGCTTTCTTTCCCATGCTCTTCAGGGAAAGTCAGGTTAGAGGGGCAGGTAGAAGTAGAGGCAGCTGTCTTCTGGAACGAATTCAGAGGCAGCAGTGTACGTGGGATGGGTGGGTGAGTGAAGACAGCAAATGCCACAAAATCTTCAGCAAAACAACCAGATCCCAGAAAGCAGCCCTTCACAAACTCTACTGTCTCACTTCTGTACTCTTTCCTACCTGGGATTGTACCTGTAGAGGAAGGATTTGCAGAGTCTGCAGCATTCCTTCACAAACTGAGGCTGTCAGCAGAGCGTGTTGAAGCCAAATAGGCCTCCAGGCTGCTCTGTTTTGAGAGGAGCCAATCCTAATTTATTTGTAGCTTTGAGCCAAACATGGGCTTGAAAAGGTTCAGGTAAGGATATGGTTAGAGTAGGGATGAGGTAGATTTAAGGTGGAGTGGCTATTAGGAATAAAGGGAAAAGTAAAGTTGTGCCAAAATTTTCTGAAATGTTCCCTCAGGTTTCACTGCAAATAGCATCTTATATAATTTCCATCGTCTAAGTGGTGGAAATGCTCCAGAAGTGTCTGTTCTTTACAAGGCTTTGATGAAATATTACAAGACTGGAAACCTCTCCTGTTATATTTATGTTGTAGTTCTCCTTTGCTCCTGGCTTGGGATGAGCTCTGGAATCAGAATCATCGCCTGAGTTCCAGGTGTTTGCATGTCAGACTCAAGCTGCAACCTTGTCTTAACTCCTGGTTTAAAAGGCTCAGGGCATTTTGTCTGGCTTGGCTTAGCTGAAGGCAATAATATTTTCATTTTTATGGAAGGTTATTTTTTTTTTTAAATTTGGATATTGCAGCTTCCCTCAGTTTTAAAACCACATTATATAAGCTCCTTTCCCTTCTGATGAGAACCATGTCTCTCCACCACTTTTCTCCAGCAACAGAAGGTCCACACTGTGTGTGTGTGACTTCATATGGACCAACTGCTGCATCTGCCTGTGAGAAGTTCTCTAATTTTATCTTCTTCATGATCTCTCTGTTCCCACCTTTCTTGTCCCTTGTTTTCAGTGCGAATAAGATTTCCTTCAAATTTTTTCCAATAAAATATCAGCCCATTTGAGATAATTGCATATGGAAAAAGATTAAAAGCTCTGACTAGGAATCACTATTCTTCCCAGAAACAGAGCTGGAAATCTTAATCAAATGTGATGGGAAAGCAAAAAGGCAGATGGAGTGCTGAGTTCTCAAGTAACTTCTGTGCATTTCAGTTGCCATCACTGACCTAGTCCCTGTCTGTGCTCCTTAGAAACTAATGCCAAATGGACAGCTCCAGACCAGAGGATGCTGTATGTTACTCTGGGCAGGAGTTACCAACCATCCAGGGACCAGCATTAAAACAGAATTAGTGTGACTCTGTATGTATTTTCCTGCTAAGCAATCAAAATCTGACAAATGAGTGAAGCTCAGCAGTAACCCATGTACTGTGAGAGTTTATCCTCAAACCAGTTTTGCAAATTGGGACAGAGAGCTATAATTGACCTTGCTGAAGTGCCCTTTATTTTCCACAGCTCATGATGTTACACTGAATAACTCTAATTCATGACACCTGAATAAACATCAGGGAAACTAGTCTGGAATGCACGTTCCACTATCTGCAGCCACTCTGCAGCCCAGCCTGGGCAAAGTCCCTTCCCTGATCCCTACACTGAAGCCAACTCTAATGATTAAAAAATGCTGCTGGACTGAAAATGCATCCCACTGATAACAGGCTTGTTTGGAAACTTGAGCTGTACCTCAGCATGGCCTGCAATAGTTGTAACTCTGCCTGGCTTTAGGGTCCATTTAGGTATATTTTTTCACTTAAAATATTCTTTGACTGCTCCAAAGCACATTAGGCTGGAAGTTATCAGACTCCATAGAGAAAAAAAAGGAATACATCTGAACTGGTCAGCATCAGCTTTTAACAAACAGAATGCTGTATCAAAGAAAGATTGTCAAAACATCCCTGTGGGATAGTTTTTACAGTTGCTTTGGATTTTGTCATCTCTATTTTCTCCCCTGGTTCAATTATTTCCAACAAAAAGAAAATGTTTGGCTTCTTTGGCTTCAGCTACAGCATCCCTGCAGTTAAAAAAAAAAAAACAAAAAAAAAAAACCAGTCTTAAGTGCTTAAGTGCTATACATCCAAGTGTTTTAGCTGAAAGTGATGCCTTTCAGTGCTGTCTGAGCCCTGAGCAAAAGAGAGCAAACCCAGCCTGCAGTGGCCCTTGGGCACACAGCTGTCCCACCAGGCTCTGCACCCACACAGGCACAGCCAGAACCTGCAGAGGGGAGGATGAGCCAGCCAAGAGGGGCTCAGACCTTCCCCAGCCCTTCCAGAGTAGCTGCCAAGTGATTCTGAGCATCCCACCGGGGTGGAGACTGTGTGAACATCCATGATCCAGGACCACCACCCGCTCCCCTTCCTGCCTGCCCTACCACAGTGACAGCCCAGGAGCCAAACAAGGAATGACTCGTTGTAGTTTAGGATCGTTTTGGGCCCTTTTAAAATTCAGCATCGTGCTGAGAAGTCCTTGAGCAGAGAGGTAAGGAACACACACTGCCTTGGGTCCTATTGAAGACACAGTTAGAGATGATGTCAGTACCATTTATGGATCCAAGGATATGTAATTTCAATACACATTTCATGGTATCCATTATAATCACAGATGTTGCAAGCTTCAATTATTAATTTATGTGCTCATAACTTTCCCAAAGCCAGATCACTTCTGTTCAAATGTCATTTTGTTCTCCTTTACAAAGTGTTTTAACAAAACATTATTTCCTGTTGTTTAGGTTAAAAGATGGAAAAGCATGGAACTGTGTGCCAATAAAGCTCTAATTATATTCTTTTGAGAGTAACATACAGACAAAACAACCCATCGAAACAACCCACCCAATACTAACCAGCCACTCCCCCCCACCCCCCAATGTGGATTCCATCCTTATGAGGAGATCTTAAGCTTGGGTTTCTGGGTAGACTTTTAAAAATAATTAAATGTTTTAATGTGCTGGAAAGCATCTCCTTGTGTATCTGTTTGCCACTGCCCTCTGGTGCACAGAGGAAGGAGAGTTTGGCTGCTCTGTAGGGATGGAGGTGTGGGCACCCACCTACTCCTGCCCCTGATTAGAGCAAGTGCTCAGCTCCTACTGTGTGGGAGCCAGGCTATGAAAGGAGTTAAATCCTCACCCCCGAGGGAGTTAGAAGCCACAATCCCTGTGTAGATCTGTCCCTTTCTGTATTGTTTCCGTAGAAAATGCCACATGGAAAGAATGTGCAAATGTGGTGTCCATCACACCCCCCTCAGGCTGTTGTCTCATCAGCTGCTTATCCTAAAATATCCAGGAGTTTTGCTGCAAGTGGTGCTGTGCTCCCACTGAGCTCTACCAAAGCAGGACCCAGAGCATCTCTGGCCATTTGGTCTCTCCTGGTGGATGTTTCTGGCACGTGACAGACCAAAACCTTCAAGGCTGAAAGAGTTCTGCCCAATCCAGGGCTTTGGGATAAAATACAAGGTTTAGCAGGGTAGATATGTTGGGCTACCTTCAGGGATAAATGTAACCTGGTCAGGAGTAGCTGTAATTATCCATTATGGACATTAATGGTTAGAAACCTCTGAAAATCAGCTAAAATCTCAAAAAATGTTTAGGATCACGGCCACACTGCCTCAACCTCGCATAAGGAGGACAGCTCTGCTTGCTGTACAGAGCAGGAATTTATCTCATCTGGAGCTGCTGTGCTCCCTGGGGATATATTGGGGTAATTAAGATGACTTATCCATATGTCTCAGTCTATGGATTTGCACCTTTTCATGCTATTTTTCCATCAAAGTCAGGTTTCACAGATTTCTGAGTCTCAGTTTAACACCAGTGACTATCAAATCTGAGCAGTCACTTCTATTTCAGAATTTTCTCCCAATGAGACTGGTGTGACCAGTTTTGCCAATTGGAACATGATGATATCAAGTGCTCTGGAATGAAAGTTGGGTGACCTTCTTAGCTGTATTTGACAAATAAATTACTTTTCTCTCTAAAAATGAGGTCTGTTCAGCTGTGCATCAAGTTCCAAGAGTTCAGTCTCATGGTTTTGAAACTTTGGCTTGATAACACAATGGAAAAAGTTCTGTAGCCCTGATTTGTGCTGAAGAGGGGAAATTAGGACAAAATTACTGCCTTTGTTTGGTTCCATCTCTGACTTCTTTAAACTTGTCTATTTAAGCCTGTTTAAACAGTGCCTGAACCATCTCTTCTGGATTAGCCTAATAAAAAACCCTCAAGTATATATATGAAGTTTCACATCATTCACAAACTCAAGCTTTTATCTTAACTGCTACACAAGGGAGGTAGGCTAAGCCCTAAACCTTAAACTGTGATTCTTTTGCAGTTATTAAAAAAAAAAATATAGTTGTAGGGGCTGACAAAGATTTCTCTATCAATTCTGTGCCATTTGCAAGCAGAATGTCATCTCTGTTCTAGTCAGCAGCCACAGGAGCTCAGCTGGGGCCCTGAATGTCAAGCTGAGAGCTTTTTTTCCACCATAATAAAGGTCCTGCAGGTTAAACTGCTGCTAGCTCGTCAGTGACACTTCTGAAATCCCCTTGATGGGTTTACACAAATGCAAAGATTCCTCAGCAGTGCTGCTGATGGTGTGCAACAAAGGTGGTTCTTCAGTCATGCTCACCCTCCTTTGTCATCTGTGTGTTTGCATGTGTGAGTGTATTTATGTGGACATCTGCATGGATATACACAGATAAATGAAATATGGGCATACAGGCAGGGCAGACAGCTATTTGTGCATGTATTTAATGTTCTTCTGGGACTTGAAGTGGAAAGAGCAAGAAAAAGCTACTGAAAGCTTATTTCATAAGCCTGTGGCTGTGGTATCTTCACCCAATCAGAAGCTCTTAGGCACAGGGTGGGATTATTGGGGCACAGGGCCAGGACTTGGACTCTATGATCCTGATGGGTCCCTTCCAACTCAGCACATTCTAGGATAAGCACTGTTTTCTCCAAAGAATAATTATAAAAAATGAATTCGTATGCTAATTCCTCAAACACAGTCCCTGCTTGTTTAGCCTTTATTTCCTTCAAATTGAGATAATCCACTGTAACCTTTCCACTTTTTAAAGACTTTGTCTCTAAACTGTGGCACCCAAGTAGGTGATCAAGCCAATACTTCCTTTTCCCCAGCCAGACACACTGGGAAGAGGCAGCAGATTGTGTTTTCAGAAGAGTCTTGCTGGAAAGCTTTCCTGGGATTATCATCACATGTCAAGGGTGATGTCCATTTAGAATATAGATTTCCCATCAATACAACTTCCTCAGAAAGAAAATGTTTTCTTTAGTTCACTTATTTTGAATGAATAAGGGAAGTCAATCCTTCAAGAAAATACTCCTTCTTATAATTACCATGTTCCTGCTTCCTCTCTACCCTGCCAAAATTCACCATAAAGAAGAGGTGTGGTAATTAATTGCCTGCCAAGTGGCACAATTAATGTTCTGCAAATGCAGGATCCTGTAGGTGAAGTGATACAGCTGAGTTATAAAATGTCCCATTCTGTGTTTGAAGACCAGTACAGACACACACACTTGTGCTGAGAGGATGTGTTGCTTTCATTTTTATTTACTTACTTTAGGACACTTTGATTTTTCTTTCCTTCAAAGTACTTTTTAAAGGACTTAATTTCTGTGCAATAGAGTTCACGGGCAAACACTCAGTAAACGCAAAATAAGGAATGCACTCATGGTTCTAAAAACATTTCATATTCTTCAAGCTGATGCCAGTTGTGTGCAATGACAGTAATCCTGTCTAATCCCTTCCACATGTATTATCTTTGTACACCTGCTTTCATTGTCTCACTTATCAGTTTTGAATACTTAGAACCACAATTTGCAGGAAGGCAAAGCAGCAGAACAAAGCATCCATGCACTCACAGCTGGCTACGCTGCAGTTTTGCATTGTAAAGATAAAACATAGCTGTAGATTTTGGAGCTTGGAGTCATCATCTTCCATTAAGACATTTTTCCTCTCTCCTGTCCCCCCAGCTGATGTCTGTCTGTATTTGTGTTCCTTGGCAGACTGACTGAAGCACACAGAACATCTGTGAAAGTCATCAGGAGAATGCAGTATTTTGTGGCCAGAAGGAAATTTCAGGTAAGCAGCAGGATTAATCACAAGTGCATCTCATGAGCTTGCGTGACATTGAAGGTGCTCTCAGAGTGGACTTGTCTTGGTGAAGTGGTTGTAACAAGTCAAAGGTATTTTTGAGGTTCTTTGGATCACACCTTTTGTGGATTTTTTAATGGTGTGGGCAAAATTTTCAGTGATCCATGGATGTAGTATGCTACAAACCCCTGACTTTGTGGAGTCAGCATCATTATTCTTCACTTCTCTTTTTTTTTACTGCACTTGTTTTTCGGGGTTCTGCTTGTTTAACTAGAGTGACCAATACTTACCCATCCTCTAGCAGAAGTGAAGAAAACACTGGTGTTGGGGTGAAAAAGCCTCTGTCAGGGCATACTGACCATAACAAGAATGTTATCAATCATCTGATCAATTAGGGAATGTTCAGTCAACTCAAACTAAACATGCTGCAATGAAAATACTGTTTCATTTTGCCTGTTCAGTGAGACTTATTATGATAAATCTTGTTTGGAATGCGATCCTGATATCATTATTCATCCATGGGCTGGAAATGCCATGGAAATGAAAAATTAACTTCTGGACTGATTTTCAAAGCCCTCGTTATTTCTATCTCAAGGTTCATGCTTTTTTTGTCCAAGAGGATCCACTGCAAGTTAATGGCCTTTCATAATCCTTTTGATGAGGTTTTAAGAAAATAAAAAAAAAAGCTACATTTCAGGGAAGTTTGAATAGAGCTGAGCACTTAAATGCAAGGGATAGAAGCCTGAGATAAGATCCCAGCACTCAGAAGACTCTAAATTAGGGCAGATAGAACAATTTATATATTTCCTAATCCCATGCAGACATGTATCTTCAAATAACCCTACCTTTTGAAAGAAGACTAGGAGAAGTCAGTTTGTTCAACTTGGCAAAAAACAGGAGAGCAGGGTTATATTGTAAATATACCACAGAGATAAACACTATGGGAAATAAAAAAAAAAAAAAAAAAAAAAAAAAAAAAAAAAAAAAAAAAACAAATACTAAGGTGAATTCTGATGATGCAANCTGGTTCTGTAAAATAAAATCAGTTTGTAAATGAGTTAGGTTAAAAATCAGGATATTTCAAACCACCAGAGGCCTAATGTTCTGGAGCTGTCAGCCAGTAGCAGTCATGCCAAACCTTAAAAACTGAATTTCATCAATCTATGAAGAGAATTCTGTCTGTCAGTGACAGAGAAGAAGAAGAAATAATCTTTTGTTTCTTCCTTTCTTAGGGCCATAAAATAGAGTTTATAGGACTCCCCATGCTAATTAGAATTTGGAAGTTCAAAGCTGGGTAATATCATTTAGTTTTGCATGCTGAATGCGGAATACTGAGCTCAGATGGCCAGGATTTGGGATTATGAACAGAATGAAAGTCAAAGGAGTTGTTCAAGTGCTGCATTTACCACACTCCTCTGGAAGCCCATTACCTCCTGGCTTCAGTTGTATAATTCTAGCATTTCCTAATAAAAACATGACAGGGGATTTTGCTAAAGTTTGGCAGGACATAAGATGCCCAGATCTAAGTCTTTATGGAAAAAGAGGAGGGGGAAATGGTGAAAGCTGGAGGGATTTTTATACTTAGCTTCAGAGAGGACTCGCAGATTGCAGCTTCCATCACTTTGCAACTGTCGGATTCAGAGCTGATGGTTTGGAAAAAGGGATAACTGT
>WEZZ01024552.1:47247-113601 GCA_013400585.1 Chloropsis cyanopogon | reverse complement strand
CCACCCCAAACCTGTGGGACAGGAAAGACTTGATTGCTTTCCTGTGGCTATTTCAAGGCTCCTGAAAACAGCAAATGGGTTTGTTGTTTTTTTGGGTTTTTTTTAATTCATAAGGAAATTTGCAGGAAGAGAATTCAAACTTATAATTGCTGCAGAGCTCTGGGAAGAAGCTTTTTGCATCCAGCTCCCTCAGGCAAGCAGACCTCACTAACAAAGGTCTGATGTCCAGGCTGCCTGGTTGATCTCCAGGATCTCCCTTTGAGGGGCTGGAAATGCCCTGCTCTGAGATAGAAACCACAGAGGAGTGACGTGGAGTGAGAAGTTCCTCATCAGTAAATTGTCATGAAAGGAAGCAGACCCAGCAGATTGGTGTGGAACAGAAAACATTACCAAAACTGGGAACAGCTGATAACCTGACAGACAGCCTCTCCCCCTCCTCCTGTTTCTCATGTTCTCACTGGGACATTGGCCCAATAGCTCTTACTTGTGCACCAGGTCTTATTTATTCACATGTGGTCTCCATTGCTCCTTTTCCAAGCTTCCATCCTCTACATTGCTTTTTTAATTCTAGAGCTGTGTTTTGTCTCCAAGAACGTCAATAACCGAGTGTTTGAGTGTCAGCTCCCAGAGGGAAACTGTGCCCTCTCTCCCATGTGATTCCCATAGCTGTAGGTGGGAGAGCTAAAGCACCTCGGCTCCCTGAGGCCTTTTTGCCCATTTCCTTCTCAGCTGAGAAGCTGCTGTGGAAGAGCACAAACCAATCCAACTTTCTTTTCTCCCATTTTCTCTCCCGGCCGCCGAACAGGATGAATCCCTTCAGCGCCTGCAGAAGGAGTCCGAAATCTTACAGAGAACATATGCACACTACTTTGACCTAACAATTATCAACAATGAGATTGATGAAACCATCAGGCACCTGGAGGAAGCCATCGAGCTCGTGTGTACAGCCTCCCAGTGGGTCCCGGTCTCCTGGGTCTACTAGACCGGGAATGAGAGAATTGAGGAGGAAAAAAAAGAACAAAATCTGTCATTACTGGGAACCACCTCATACATGGAAAACCTCTTCGTTATTGACCTTGTGTCAACAGGTCTTGGCCCCTAGAGACTACCTAGATGTAGTGTGACCTAAAATATAATTATTGTCATGTCCGAATAGATAGGAGGAGGGGGAAAAAAAGATGAAACACTAATTTAAAGAGACAGTATCTTTTTTTTAATCATTTCTCCTAAACTTTAATAAAATGTATCTTTAAATATATGTACTATTCAGTCTTTTGGAATGTTATATTTTTGGAAATCATAGCTTTTTATTTCAAGGGCCCCTAAAAACTGCACAAAATAGATGCTGCTTTCTATAATCTATTTTAATAGTAATAATAATATGATTCTGTTACCTTAACTTGGGGGTGGAACACTACATTCTTTTTAGAGTCTGATTTTATGGATTGGAATACTTTGCTTTCCTTTATTTATTTGAAGTAATTAGTCTAGTGGTTACAAAACAAATTCATAAATTTTAAAGGCCTTTTTTTTCGCGCTTTTTTATTTTCTCTCCTAGAGTAGTATTTTTAAGTACTTTTGTGTAACATCCAGATAATGTGATACTGTCTCTTTGAAGAACTCTGTAAAAGTTTTAGAAATTTGAAATTGGGTCTTGACTCTTAATGCATGTGGACAGTCGCAAGCGTTCATGCCGTTGGTGTATCTGTGTTGATAAAACCTGTAATCTACAGCAAAGTACATTCCGTTCATGGGAACACGTACCCAAGGGAATAAAGCAAAATATTATTATTCTGACTAAGTTGTAAACCTATGCACATCCCTTGCATTTTGGGCAACTTTCTAAAAAAAAAAAAAAAAAAAAGAAAAACTGATTTTTATTAATAATAATCATGTAGTGAAATGTGTTTGTAATTTTGTCTCAATTTAATTTGTTGTAAGGTGGGAGGGGGCAATTACTGGTTTCACCATTTCAGATCTGTGTTGTCTGAGAGTATTAACGTTTTAATTAAGTTGAAGCAAAGAAATGCTGATTTTTAATATGTATGTAATTGTTAAAAGATGCACACATTTTAAAAGAAAATACTGTGCAATGAAGAAACCAGTTTAGACATTGCGATAAACTGACTATTCCAAAAGACTCATCTACAACAGCCCTGTAAATTCCTTTAAAAATGGTAATTGACTCTACAGTCTGACCAATTTTTTTTTATTTTAAATATACTTCCTTTTATGTGTTCAACAATTGAATGTTTTTGGGTCCTTCATTTCATCACAGGGAGTTTCAAGAGCAAATCAGTGAGGAAAAGTGTCTTAAAGTCTTTGAGGGAAGCCTGCAGACTGTCCCAGGGGCTCTGCTCCTCCTGGATCAGCACAGGCTTCCTTCCACAAAGTTGGAATTAGGGCAGGGCCAACTAAGAAAGAGTAACCATGGATTGACCTGGCACTTCATTTTCCTTCTTCATGCTCTCACTGGCCCACATGATTTGTGTTTTCTCTGAAAATGGTTAAAGGCAGCAGGCATTGCCACCTCTTTTTAGGTGTCAGAAGTACACTGTTCCTTAAAATTACTTCTCCTCAAAGTTTGGTTGGCTGTGCTGTTGCATAGTATGAATTTCAGTGTTTATATTAAAATGATACAGTGATACAGGATTTTTCCTCAGAGTGGAACTTGCAGCTGGAATTGGTCTGTGGGCTGTTCCAGTTGTTCGGGACCATTGCACGTGCAATCAGAAAAGGGGTCTCAAGGTTGAAGCTTTCTCACAGGGGTAATTCTGTTGCTGATTTTCTCCTGCCTACTCCTCCTGCAGGTTGGGTGGTCAAATCTGTTTACAATTCTTGTAAAATCCACAGCTGAAATCTCAGTCTGGCTGTGCCTCCTCCCACCCAGCCAGGGCAGGCAAAAGTGTTTATTTCCTGCAGCATTCACAGCCCAGCTTGCAGACCACAGGAGGGAAATTCATCCCTCACTTTACCCCACCTGCTGAATGCCCTTAATGCCACAGCTGGAATCACAGTTCTGTGGCTGCCTCCCAAAACAAGAGCTGTACCTGAGTCCCTTGAGTTTGTGGTTTTATGGGAAGTAATGGATGAGAGAGTCAGCGTGGGCCTCACGCAGAGGGAAACGAGGGAGCTGTCAGAGTACTTGTAGGTGCTCATCTCTTCTGGGTTCAGCCCCACAAGAAGGGGATGGTGAAAACTGAACTATTCAGTGAGTAAGAGGTAATTTTTCAAGTGGTTGTGTTGTTTAGTCCTGGGTGAACCATAGCTGGTGTCCTGCAGGCAGCTGTTGCAGTCGTGAGTCCACGCTGGCTGAGCTCATGGAAGTGACAGGTTCATTCACTCTCAGAACTACCTCTTTTCCCAGCAAAGCACAAAGATGGGAAGACCTACTGAAAATCAAGCAGTGGAGTGTTTCTGATGTTAGAAATACAAACTTCTCTGGTGAGCATTGGTGTCTGACTTCAGTGACACATTTTTCATCTCAAATGTTTATGGCATTAAACAGGTAAAGTAATTTTGATAATTCGAGTACAGTCCATCGTAAATGTTTTAACTACACTTTTGACTCTGTTAATGTGAATTCTTGGAGTTCTGTGTATCCAGCTCGTAAGGAAAGAAAGCTCACAAGGCCCATGAGGGTGCTTCTGCCTTATGTAGATCACAATAAGTAGTGATTTGATGTAATACCTTTTCTTCTTATAAATGGAACTACCATTCAGTTAATGCTACACAGTAGAATGATTAACCTGGAGAGCTTTGTTTCTTTTGTTCTCACTGTATAACCTTTTATCAAGAGGCAAAAACTGTAAAGCACATAGTTAGCATCCTGTCTTGCCTCCTCTTTACCACAATCTGTTTTTCTTGTAGGAACCTTCATAAGCAAAAGATTAAATTGGAAACCCTGCCTAGGCTTTAAGTTCAGCAGATCCACAGCACAGAGTGAGCCCCATGAGCAGGTTTCAGCACAGTCCCAGACAGAGCAGGCCCAGGACTCCTCAGTCTGTCCAGTCCTCCCACCCTGCTCAAACCCTTCTGAAGCATCTCTGTTGTTTGTGTGGTACATAGAGGGCCAAAGGCTGCAGGAATTGAGCTGGAAGCTTCACCTGCATAGGGAAGGCTCATGCAGGTGCAAAGCTGATGTTACAGTTTGTTGTTTTTTTCAATCTCCAAGTGGAGAAAGGTCCTCCTGGTACTGTAAATATCACTGCATAATTTAGAGCACCTCATGGACTTCTCTAAATTTATGCTGAATGTGACCTCAGAAGCAGCCCTGGGATTGGGAAGAAACAAATGTTTCTGTTTGCCCCTTTTATACTTTTATTTTTGTACAGGGGCTCATAGATTTGTAAAGAAAACTTGATCTTATCAGTATGCTGCCTCTCAGTCTGACTGATGCCTGTGATTTCAAGGTGTTAAGTTGGTCCAATAAATGTTCATTAACCTCTGCTTCCATTTACCTAATAAAAGTACACTAGGTTACTCAGTGTCTCAGAGTGGTCAGATTATTGCATGGAAATGGTAGCCTAGTTTAGACTCCTGCCAGATGGACATTCTTAATCTCATCACTAAAACCAAATTCTTCCACATGCTTTAGCAGTAGTTTTCTTTTTATATGATTTGGTCAAGAACAATGCTGTGCCACTCACCTCTAAAAGAAAACATCACTACCCACCTCAGAAACTTCATGAAGAAGGTTACTCTGTTGACTTTGAAAAGACAACGTAGAAGATGAGGTGCTGCAACCTGAGCAACATTGGTCTGGTGTGTACACTCCAAAAACTGGGTACTAGAGCCACTAGGAAAAGTTATAGCACAGAGTAACCAGTATTGTTCCATTTTTATTCTTTTCTATAAGGAAATTATTTCAGAGTGCTCTTACTTAAAGACATACTTGGAAATGCTGCCAGAGCTTCCAGGGATGCTTTGCAAATCTGCATTGAAATCCTGGTGCAAACAGTTCTGACCCCATTCTTTTCTACTGCAGATAGTATTCAACAACTTTAATGAAGGCTGTTAGAATTCAATTTCAGGCTTTAAAATACTTGGTAGAAAAGGATTTTTGACAACAACAGAAAAATATATTTCCTGACTATTATAGTAAAGAGTTAATTGTTTTTATAAGCTAAATTGACAGAGGATGAGCTAAAGCAGGCACCATAAAAAGTCTGCTTTTTTATGTAAAGCATATTCATTTCCTTAATAAACCTATCTCTCAGACTAATTACTTCTCTGCCTTTAATGAGCTCAGAGATAGTCATAACTCTTATCAAGGAAACTGCTGCACATTATGTCAAAAAGTCACATATAAATCAAAATATCTGCACAACAGGAAGCACATCATTGGCAAACAGAACAGAAGTAACTTCTGAATAACTGTGCCTTGTGTCCACACCATGGGGATGAGTGCACAAGCTTAGGATAGAGGAGACTATTTTTACTAATGCTACACAAAAAAAATACAAAGCCACTTCCCACATTTAAATGTTTGCAGTGTTTTGCAGGGATTTTTGCTTGCTGATACACTAAGTGCACCTATAGTAATTTTTATTTTCTTCCCCTTAAGTGATTTTTAACAGTTTCCTCCTCTAATCCTGTGAAAGCTGGACTGAAGCAAGTACAAAAAGCTTCTTGACTCCTTACAATTTAGCCTCAGAGTTAAGCCTCTTTCTCAGACCTGTACATGAGAATGAATAATTAATTCTTGCCTCAGAAATACATTTCTCAGTTAAGATTTTGGGCAGAAAGTTGATGGTTTCTCATGTAATCTTTACCTTTCTAAACAAAAATAGTGGGAGGAGGAGTGTTTATGCATTTCCATGCATCCTGCTGAATCTCTTAGCAACTGCTGTGGGACAATCAAGAACATTAAATCTGGCCACATCTCTGTGTTCTTATTAAAATGTAGCTTGAGCCTAGATTTGTCTTGTGGAAGGTAACTGAAGTAGTAGCTGTATGCTTGAAAGAATTTGTGTTGATTAATAGCAAAGTAATACTTGCAAATTTCCCCTTAGCAGCAGCCATAGCTTGTTTTAGTGTCTCCATAATGGAAATACCCATGAGGAGGGGTGGAATTTGCTCATTTTTAAGTGTAGCCCATCTCGAGGATGGAATGTGAGTCTGTGTTTCTCCATTGTTGGCCACCTTGGTGGAGCCCTCAGCACTCTTCCCAAAATGTAAATACATGCAAAATAACAGAATTACCTCATACTTGGGTCCATCTTTGTGTAACTCCATTGGGAAGCACTCTTACAAACTTGATTTTAGGGTGCATTTTGCTACCAATCAGACAATGTGGTTTATCCCTCAGTATTGCTTGGTATCCTTCATTTAAAAGGTCTCTGTGCATGTTCATCTTAAGCAAAGGAAACCCTCTGTGGTCCATGGCACACACTGCAATGATCTGGAATTCCAGTCTCCAGCAAGGAAAAGATGTTCCTGCCCTCTAAGGCAAAGCTCTGAAAGGGCCAAAACCCAAGTGGAGCAAGATTTTAAAATGACATCTCACAACCAGCCTTCATAACTTAATCCAGGGCTGGTTTAGCACATGGATTGGGAAAAAATTATGTGTTGAGGCTCTTTGGCTGGAGCTGCCACAGGTACAGACAGACCCTATGAAAGAAACAGAGCAGGCAAAGAAAGGCAAAAGAGAAAGAAGGACACAAAGAGCACTAAGTTGAGAAGGTGCCACTCTGAAAACCAAAGCTGGAATTTACTGAAAAAGAAGGGGACAAAAATCAAGGATTCTGAAACTTTTGTTTACTATCCAAATACAATTTCCTTCCTTCATAACAAACCTCCTCCTGATAACAACAGTCATGCAGCATGGTTTTCAGAAAGTGCTTGGTTCTGAACGATGTTGCAGGCTGCAGACACAACGAAACACAGAATGGTGGTTTTCCTCCTCCTCTCAGCAGAGAACATGCTGAGACACCTGGAAGAAAAGGACAGCTTGCTCTTCAATAGGATGTGGGGGGACAAAAAGGTCTGGTGATGTAGCTGTTCCCTCTGTGAGGTGAGGGCTGATCCCAGAGCCCTCAGGGTCACGTTAAGGGGTCCCTTCATGCTATGATCACTTGGTATTGAAGAGCAATATGAATTAAAACCATACAAAAAGTTGGGCTGATTTTGTGGTTATTTTGTGCAGGCACACAGTTTTGGTAATTGGGAGTGGGGCTGTGGCCAAGCCTCATCCCCAGTGGGCTCCAGCTGTGAGCAGCAGGTGAGCAACATTGAAAGCAGTGAGCCATGGAGTGCCCAGGTGTGCTGACCTGTCACCAAAGGGAACAGAGGGCACACAGGTGCAATGTATGAACATGAGGGGTAGAAAAAGTTGGGCTGAAGAACAAGAAGGGCAGATGCTTGAAGCTTTCTGAAATTGTACGGTGATTCTCTGTGTATCATCTCAATGCAATGTATGCTGTGACAGTTTTGGATGGGGTTTTCTGTTTGGTTGTTTTTTTGTTTTTTTGTTTTTTTTTTGAGAAGCAAAGTATATAGCAGGTGTTATTGCCCTCTTTGAGAATGTCACAAGCCAGCTAATGAAAACCTAAGCTTCTTGCTCAATAATTAGTGTCATTGTTTCAATGATGTATTCCATATCAGTTGTACAGTTTTCTTATAGTAGAAGTTCTGTTGTCAGTGTTAGCTACACTTCATGGAATCCTTCCCAATCACACAGTTTGTTTCAAAGGTCTTACTTGACCCACTAATACATCAGAGAAATTGCAATTTATTTTAAATCCATTTCATATAACAAATTTTGAAGTTATTGCAATGAATTTAAATAACTTTATATGCAAACAAAATAAAAAATGGATGGGTCTATCAAGTTTCTATTCACAAAAGGAGCTTAATCTCCACTAGCCTCTAGCAGAAGCAAGAAATTGCCTTAAGGAAAATAAAAAAATTATATTAAAGAAAAGCATACATTTGGAAATAAATTATGCAGAAAGTTGAACTAATTGAATATTAAATTATGTATTTTGCTTTCATTATAAAGCCTTTTTTGAGGAGAAATTAAGGAAAAAGTTAATTTACTTATTTTTATTTAGATTAATTCTTTTTAATTGTTTTACTGCAGATAACCAAGCCTGTTATCAACTAGCTGATCTTGCCTTATTTTTCCTTTTTCAGATTTTCTTCAGATACTGGTCTACCAGACTTAGTTTTTAAATCATGCATTAGGTAATTCTGAACAATAAAAGAGTATTTTGAGACCCATAGCAGAAAGCAGGAGTTCATATGTAAGGGAGTCAATTTCCCGGAGAATTTGTGCAAGCTCTGTCCCTGGAGGTTTTAAAGAACTCACATGGATAAAGTCCTGAGCAATCCAGCCTAATGTCAGAGCTGACCCTACTTTAAACCTGAGACCTCCAAAGATCTCTTCCAAGTGAATCACCTTGTTAAAATCATCTGAAAAAATCAAAACTATTACTCAGCTCAGCCATCTTCAGTTCATGTGAATCTTTGTGCCAACAAAACCTCACAAATACGAAAAAAAAGATCTTTAGTAGGGGTCAAAAAGGACTTCAGTATTATTCTACCAACAACTGCAGCAGAGGAAATCCAGTTACTGGAATGGTAGATTCTAGGTAATGGAATTTGTCTCCATATTGGTTTATATTTCATATATACAGGCAACTTTAATTATTCATATTTAGATTATGTCTACCACAAGTCAAATAGAGACTTGCTCAGCAGGTATTAAATTTTACCCTAAAATTTTAAAAAATGCACAGCACTGTACTTCTTATACCAAAACTGACTAACTACAGTAAAAAGTAAAAAATCCAAAACTAATCCACAAAAACAGTAAAGCTCAGCCAGAAAGGTCTACAAGAAGGGGAGGGGAAGGCAAGAAGTTTGCCTTTGCTTTGAGAGAAGTAATATAAACAGAAACTACTCTCATATATGACTGGTCATTCATAATTGCTCAGAGCAGTGAAGGACTGAACAAAGCATACATAACACATTATTCTTCTCTCTAGAGCATCATTGGACTTGATGCCTGGTCTTTCCCCTAAGCAAGAGACAAGATTTAAAGCCTTCATATTAAATTTGGCATAGAAATTAAGATCAGGCAAATGAGAGAGAAAAGAAACAGCTATGTTCAGTGAACATATTAATGAAATCAACCTAATAAAACAGAAATTAAATTCTTTTTTTTTTTTAATAGCTGCAGGTAGAAGAAGAAAGAAACTGGGAAGTTCTCAAAGTATAACAAAGCATCTTTGATGCAAGTAAATAATTAGAGAATCAGATATTTTGTAAGTTACATAGGATCATTAAAATTAGAAGAGACCCCTAAGAACATTGTGTCCAAACTTGGACATAATTATATTAAATAAACCATTACTCTAAGTGCCACATCCAGTTGTTTCTTGAACTCCTCCAGAGATGGTGACTCTTCCACTTCCCTGGGCAGCCAATCCCAATGCTTAACCATCCCTTCAGTGAAGAAATTGCTCCTGATAGCCAGCCTGAACCTTGGTGCAGCTTGACCTCCTTTTAAAAACAGCATTAACAACAGCTTTACTGCTGGCTGCTCTCTTTTGATCTGGCTGAGCCATGTATGTTGCTGTTTTTTTCAAAAGTTGTGTGTGCTATGGCCTGCTCTTTTATTTTTAATATCCTAAAGTCATTGTCTTTGTTTTACTTGCTATGAAAAACTTCTTTAAAAAAAAAAATAGGATACTGAATTATATAAAAGTGTTTGGAGGTAGAATGCCCAGCATTAGCCAGTCACTTTTCCCATAAAGAAAAATAGTTTGTTCCTAGCATTAATAGGCATATAACATGTGGTTAAAAGTGAGTCAGCAAGGCAATGGTAAAATACGTTACATATACTCATTTTTTCATGCAACTTCACACATTCCTCATTTACTGTCTTGTGTTTCAGTAGACTTTCAATATATTTGTAGTTTTCAAGAGATTACTGTGGAAAAACTGAACATTCTGACCAGGTACCATGCAATTTTAACTAACCCTGCTTGCAGGTAGGTCAGATTTTAGAACCTGACACGACAATAGCTCCAGGTGTTTTCTTGATAAGTTGCAGCTACACATTAGAGCAATTCAGAGCTACAGCCTAAACATTCTACAGTTTGCACTGGGAGACAAGGAAACCCATGATGAGCATATTTAGGGAAATTCTTATCTGGAAAAATCGAGGGTCTGCAGCATGTACATAAAACCTTTAGAAGGTTTTCCTAAATTCCTTAAAAAAACACTTCAGAGAAAAGTCCTGAAGACAATTCAAGTGCACACAGTCCTGGAAAACCTGCTGCAGCTACCATTGCTTGAACCAAGGGGGTTGTACTAAATGATATTAAGAGCTGACTTCCAACCTAAATGACTCTGTAATCAGAACAGGAATTATCAATTGGAAGTATTTTAATTGGAATTAAAATTTGTTTAAAAGTGAGTAACAACTGCTCCTTTTTCTCAAGGATGAAAAAGAGTCATTTGTGGTAGTGGGCTAATCCACTACACGAATTTTCAGATGGCTTCAACACAATTGTCTGCTTTGCCTGTGGACAACCAACAGTTTCCTGACATGAGTGCAGAGCAAGGGGATGAAATTACAGAAGCACTCATCTCTTAACATAACTGTGGAGTGAGAGATGGATGAATTGTTGTGTAGAGTATTGCATTAATAAGCAGTAAATATTACAAGTTACAGCAATGTTACAGCACATACTACTGAATGCTGAAGAATCCACCCCAGGCTTATGCAGAAATTAAGTGTTTAAAACTCAGTCATTTTTCACCAAATTCAACAATTTCAATGTGTAAACATCTCCTTACTCTGCCTTACAGCCCTTTTTGTTTACTAGGATGGATGTAACAAAAGCAACAAATCTGTGTCAAAACCACAACCCAGTAAAGATTATTGGATTATAAATCAGTAAAGATTTATGAAGTTACCCCGTAGGTGAAAGACGATAAATCCCACAAGGTTGTTTTCTGCTTATTATGAAAACTCTCAATACTTTTTTTTTATTTATCGTTGAGGGGGAAAAAAATGCAGACAAGTAAACTTTATAATGGATAAAAAAGATTTGTCTCTGAAATGTAGAAGTTACTGATCATAACAACTCTCCTAAAGTAAAATATTCTGGTTCTGCACTCATCAAAATAAGCATTTCAGTAAAGGCTTTAGGGTATTTCCCAAGTCTTAGGAAAGGAAGAGGAGAGAGATCCTGTTTCCAGGAAAATACCTTGTTGATTTGAGCAGCTGCCCCTGCCCAGAGCAGCCTCCAAGGAATTTCAGTGCTGGCCATTTGAGGGTTCCCCTCTGCCAACATCATCTTGTTACAGTTTGTGATTTTAAATTATCTAGATTTCAGGTAGAAATGTTTAAACTGTCTTGTGGGCTGCTGTGCTCAATGTTATCCCTTTGGCTGTAATTTGTGATATTAAGCCTCTGAGGGCAATGGAGAGACTCAAAATAATTCAAGAATCTTTGACTTTCTGTCTTGGCATGTACTTTTATTGCATGTTTTTAACATATTAATATAAATATGTTTTTAACATATTTATCTGGTTTGATTATTAAAACAGCTAAAGAGTGAGAGGTCACTGGGGGTGTCACTATCTATTTCCCCATTCCTGCCTGTTGTCCCAGCTGTGCTGCAGCTGGGTTGTTCTGTAGGCTCTGGGGCTGTCTGGGGTTCACATGCCCAGTCTCACACTAAAAAGGACCTTTTAGGATCCACAAAGTCACAAAACCCTCCCTGCCTGGAAGGATTTTTTGCATCACAAACTCAGTCCTGGCTTTGTGCAGAATGAGGCTTGAGGGAAGGGTGACAGTGCTGCTCAATCTAAGCTGATACTTCATCTGTCAGGTTTTTTATCCCTTGTCACTTGAAAATTCCTGAACTTCACTTGAGTGATCCACATGCTCACTTCAGGAGTTCATACCCAACCCAATTTGGATTTTTAAGGTACCTGCCAATAGAAATGAAACAGTAGGATTGAATGAACAGGTAGAAAGGCACGTTGGCTACTCAGAAAACAAGAAGGCAAAGGCTCAGAAACAGAGCAGCAGATTTGGAGCCTGAGAGCTGTGCAGGAGTCATCTGCTGTGCAGGGCAGGGTCAGTCCCTTCACCTCTTCCTGCACTTCCCTCCTGCATTGTCACCTGAGATCTGCTCAGGGGGTGATGAGGACCTGAGCCCACGTGTTGTAGAGAGTCACACCAAGGAAAGGCTGCCAGGTGCTCCCAGAGCACGCAGGTGTCAGCAGTGGTGAGGCTGAGCTGTGCCCAGCCCCTGGGCAGTGTTTGCAGGCACAGTCCATGTGAGATAACTTGGGGTTTCATCAGAGATTTTAGCCCATCACAGTAACTTTGGTATTCAAATCTGGATTTCAGTGGGTGGTGCAGATGCAGGCATGGCATCCACTGCCCCAAAACCAGGCTGGTTTACTGAAACAGTAAGTACACTTTTAATACTGAGCTGCACAGGCAGCATCCTGTGGAAGATCTTCCACTGGGGTCCCTTCCAACTCAGAATATTCTGTGATTCTGTGGCTCCAGTGGCCAAAGAATGGAGCCACAGAATCACAGAATCTCATCACTGAGAGATGAGAAATTCCCAGGGCTGGAAGATGGGAGCATAGATGCTCACCAGGAGTGCTTCACTGAGCCAAGGAAGCTGCCCACAGACCTTAAAATCCAGGAGCTTGCAGTCTCTGGGATGGATGTAGGTCCCTTTTTCTTTATTTATTTCAGTTCACAGGTTTGGGGCATTGTTTTTCTAAACCATGTTCTCCAGTGTGACACCAGTTATAACTTTCCTTCTCCTGCTGACCTGCATCTGCCTCCTGTCTGGTTTGTCACTTGTTTTCCAAACTCTTTCTGACAAACATTTTTTTTTAAAGGGGTGACCTCACCATAGCCTTCCAGTACATGAAGGGAACCTACAAGAAAGATGGAGAGGGACTTTTTTACAAGAGAATATGGTGATAGGACAAGGGGGAATGGCTTTAAACTGAAAGAGGGAAGGTTTAGATTAGAGTAAGGAAGGAATTCTTCACTGTGAGAGTGGTGAAGCACTGGCACAGGTTGCCCAAGGAAGTTGTGAATGCCCCATCCCTGGAAGTGTTCAGGGACAGATTGGTTGGGACTTTGAGCAACTTCACCCAGTGGAAGGTGTCCCTGCCCATGGCAGGAGCTAGGTGATTTCTAAGATCCCTTCCAATCCAAACCATTCTATGGTTCAGTGATTCGTCCTGTTTTAGCGATTTAATGAAACAATTTTCCTCTCAAAAAGGTAGGATCTGTATCCTTGAGAGCTACATGGAGATTTTTATTGGTTGGTGTTGGCATAAATGCCTCCTGTGCTCTGTTAACCTTAGATGTCTCACCCATCCCTAGAATCTGTGGTCATTTGTGTCCCACATTGCCCATGATCCATGCAGCATTGGGTATGTGGCTCACAGATGCTTTCAACAGAGACAAAGGAATCTTTGCAGAACCAGCTTTGTCTGATTGTAAGTTTATCATTTATTTCTGTGCTTTGCCCTCTGGCTCTTTGCCAGTCTCATACATCAGGAAAGTGCCTGTCCACTTAGAGTCTGATGTATTTCTTATTGTCACAGCACATTGAGACACAATCATTCAGCACTGTGAGGAATTGCTGCTGCCAATTCCATCCCAATTTACATGGGCACAGCTGGCTGTCCTTTGTTACTGATTTATCACATTTGCCCACCCTGGCACTGTGCACTCAGCCTTGTTCTCATCATCAAAAGCCCAGAAGTAAAACCACTTGTATTTTTACACATATTTTTACACCTGACTGCATGCCACAGTTTGTTGTGAGTCCAGCACATCCTCATCTCACCAGGGGCTCAGTGCTTCCTTGCTTGTCCCCTGATCTGCCCTCACAAAGCCCAAGAACTCCCTAAGCCTCTTCCCAATATCCTTGTGCCTGTGGCTCTGTCCTCAGTCTAAGCAAATTGAGCAGCAAATTGAGCACCATCTTTCCCATTTAGCTTGTCCCCCTTAACAGTAGCATTTTATTCCAATTATCCCCAGTCTAACCCACTTATGGCGCAACCTGACTTACAGAATATTAGAGGAAATAACAGAAAACCTAAACATCAAAAAAAGAGGGAAGGGTTGAGTGTTGGTTTTAACTGGGCCGTTGCAGTGATCCAGTTTCAATCCCAGCTGGCCCTGCTGGAGCAGCACAGCGAAGGCACGGGCAGGTCCTGCCTTGGAGCAGACACAAGCAGGTGAGGAGAGGAGGGGTGGAAAGGAGGGTGTGGAATACAAGGGGAGGTAGAACAAGAATGCCTTAAGCCTCGTTGCAAACCTCCAGCCATGTCAAGAAGCTCCTGACACAGGTCAAAACCCACTGAACAAGCACAAAGAGAAATCAGCTGTTAATCCAAATGGCAAATACATAGAATATGCATGAAGAGTAAACCATTAGGTGTGTACAGAAAAACTAATGGTAGTTTTAGGTCTTTTTGAAATACCTTGGTATTTATTTTTCATTGAGAATATAAGATTTATGATGTGCAACCTAAGAATTAACTCTAAAACAGTCCTTTAAAAGACAGATGAAGAAGGAAGTACAACAAAAATCAAAGGATGTGGTGAAGGTCAAAGTTGAGAAGAACTGCAGAAGAAATTAACTTCTCCCATTCAAGGCTAAAACCAACCACAGAGTACAAGATCAGACTGGTTCAAGTAACCGCAGGGTCAACAAAATCAGGCTTTGGGTGAGAGGCATAGATAATTCTCTGTCCAGAAATATCTATTTTCTGTATTCATCTTTATATTGGAGTTTAAAATACCAGCCTTGCCCCATGAGAACTGGAACTGTGGTGCTGATCTTGCACATGTTTAAGTTTATGTTTTAAATATTAGCTATATGTTTTTCTTTGAAGTAATACTTGTGATAGCTTTTTTTTTAAAATTATAATTTTTGGTCTTTATTCTGTGGTTAGCATTTTCTTTAAAGTTCTTTTAAAACTGCTTTGATGGTTATTGCAGCAGGTCCTTCAAACTCCACCGATCTCTATCAGATTTGGGTGGGGGAAGAGGAAGGATCAGTATTTTTAGTGTTTCTGCAGCAATCCCATACCTTGATTCTGCAAAAGCAGGCATTCACAAGCACTGTTTTCTCAACCCAAACTAGCCCTGTCTTCTGAAGCTCACTGGAGCAGGAGTGACCATGACAGGCTATTTTCTTGCAAGGCTTCATATCCTCCAGGATATGAATTTGTGACCACAAAAATTCTCAAAGGAAAACACAACAAATTAAAATTTAATTTTTGCAAAAGCTATCAGTCAGATGTTGTGAAGACAAGAATTAGCTAAAATACAACACCCTTGAAAACTGGCCATGAAGTTCCTGAGTCTTGGCTGGCCAGCAGTTGTGAGTCTCAGACAGAAGCTGCTGCCTCTCTAGCAAAGGACAGTGATTCCTCCTGTCCTGCACTTCGTGTTTCTTTCCAAAGCAGGAAAATATGAAAATCCACAAGAGAAGCAAAACAGCCAATAGCTTCATTTCACAGGGGGTTACTGGCAATAGCGGCAAATTTAAAGAAAATAGAAGGGACATACAGGTGTTCATGTTAAAACACTGAGTATGATCCTAGGGGTGCAACACAGCAACAGAATTCTGAGACTCAGAGGTTATATCCAAAAATCAAATAATTTCTTTCCTCTATTTACATTGACAACTTCTCCCCTCTGCTCCAACAGCAACTCTTGTAAAGCATGAAAACCAGTTGCACCAGTGAAGAGCAGTGCAGCGTCACCAGGTACCACACATTAAAACAAATTGCCTTCTCCCAGGAGCTCAGGTGCTGGGAACACCAGCTCTCTGAATAAACTTCAGTCAGAAGGTGTACCCTAACTCCAGGCAGCTCACAACCATCCCTTCCCACTGCTTCAAACAAAATCTCAGCACCTCATGCTGAAAAATATTTGCAGTTATTCCAAACAGACAAAGGTTTGGCGTCTTTGGAGGTGTCCCAGTCCAGAGACAGATTTTGAAAACAGCATTGATTTGTGAAGGGACTCTGAGCCATGGACTTGTAACCAACAACTGGATCAGGTTTACCAGCTGAAGCACAATTTTGCAGCGAGAGTCTGGTCTAAGAAAATAGAGGAAAAAACCAAACTATTTATTAAAAAAATGTAATTGTGAGTTGTCACCTGCCTGTGTAGTCAGAGAAACAAGCCATTTGCTAAGAGTTTAGAAACAAGGATCATGGAAGAATGAAACAGTGTCTCCCCAAGGAATGAGCAACACAGAGTAGAGGAGCAAAGAGAGAACAATCTCAGGCTCACAGAGCTTTCCCAATCCACTCGGAGTGCCCACGTGCCAGCTGCTCTGTGCCACTGGAAACAAACACTGCTGATCTCTCAGCTCCGAGGGAAGGGCAGGATTTCAGAGCAGGAGAGCACAGAGTCTGTCCCCGTTCCTGCAGGGAAGATGAAGGCCCATTACACCCAGCACAATGTCAGCCACAGATGTGTTAGAGCAGCACAGGGAAATCTTCCTGGGCCAGGCAGGTATTGGACCACAAGAGACATTTAAACCATCGACACCCAAGGTCAGTGTCCCTCCTGTCACACAGCTGAGTGCAATGTACAGCCCTCTTGCCCATCACCTGACAGCACAACCTCTGCTAAAACTGACATTTTGAGATGCCTCGTGTTCAGATCTGCATCTTGCAGATAAAGCAGGAGCATCTTTGAGGCACTAATTGACCTGAAAGCCACTCAACAGTCGCACAGTAAGGCGATCTTCAGCTTTAATGTGCCCCAGCACGGAAAATGAATATGTGGGTTATAAAAACAATTCACTCATGAGGCATCTGTACTTATAGGAAGTGAAATACAACCATTTGTGTCCTACCATCTGGGCCAAGCCTATTGATAAGCCTCCCCTGACAGGATGAAACAGTGCTCCTGTAAAGGCATCCTTAACCTAATATGCCTCTACAGCATTGGGCTGGACTAGGTTTGAAAAACAGCCTCTTATAATACTCAGATGAATTTAGCACTTAAGAAGATTAATGGATTCATAAATAGCCTGGAAATCCAAACTCATTGAATTTAGTTCATGGAACAGGTCAAATAGGCATTTATCAAACCATCTGGCATTTTGATTCCCTGGGGAAACTGTGGTCGAGCTACAGATAACTGAGAAGCCATTGCAGCAGGGAAGGCTTGGTTTTCCCTGTACTCAGCTTTCCTCTGGAAATCTCTGGCACTAATTAGAAAGCAGTAGATCTTTTTGGACAGAAGTGTATCTCTATATAGTCACTTATATTTTCAAGTGTTGCTGCTTAATACAAACATAAGCACAGTCAGGTTCTAAGTGAAAGTACTTACGTTGCAATAAATAGCTTGCCATTTGCTCTAGGCCATGAAAGGACGCTCATGTGCACCCATTTGAGTAGCCTACAAAAAAAAAATCACCGGAGTTGTTCAAGGATCTCAAAAAAATCCCAAAACCGAAGTTTGAGCAGTTAATTTATTTTTGTGAGTAAAATTATTTTATTAATATGCTTTGATACATAAAACATCTTTTTTTTCTGGTCATATTAGCGGCCTTCTTTGAAGATTTTGAAGATAAAACACTTAAGATGCCATATAAAAGAAAAATATCAATATGGCATAATATGACAGACTACATGGTACATATTAGTGGTGGAAATACAAAATATTTCACAGGGCCTGGTTGCATTTGTCACCACCATGCTCTGCCCCTGTTGCCATGCCATGAAACTATCTACAAATAAAAAAAATTATTCCTTGAAACAATATATTCACTGAAAAATTAAACACATTGAAATTATGAGAATAAGTAAGTTAAGTTTAAGTAGCTTTGCCTCAGAGAAGAATGTTCGGACAAACAAGGGTCCATCTGGCTCTCCTGCACCAGTACCAGGATAACGGGGGGGGGAGAAAGGATCAAAATCCTGCCTGTGGTCACAGCCAAAATACTGTGCCCATCCCAGATCTGCCTGGGGCAGGTGCCCCCCCAGGCACTTTCCTCGTTTTCATGAGGCCTAGTGCTGCATCCCTGGAAGTTGCCCAGGACTGCCCTGCTCCCGCCTGCACCCACTGGGGGAAATCAGGAATAGTTTCCCTTTGTTCAGCAGCATCTAAGTGTGGGTGCCTGGGAGCCACATGAGTGTGGGTGTCTGTCAGGACATGAAGAGGGGCCCAGTTTTGCAGCCTCATCTTGCTCTCATGAAGCTGCGTCACCATGGAACCTCTTGCTCTCACAAGTTGGCCCAATGGAACAAACATCGCACAGACAGACCCCTCTTCCCTCCTTTCCCAGCAGGGAGCATCACACATCTCTAGGCAAAATTCACTCTTAGTGCTGCTCATCTCCCTGTAGGTATCCAGGAGGCTCTGGGACACCCAGAAGGCAGGTTTGTCATCCAGAGTGGGACCCAAATCTCACCAGCTCCCAGGGGAATATGGAGCCAGATCCAACAAACCCAACCTGGAAGAGCTTGGAGCCCGTTATGTATCAGAGGCCCACAATAAAACTTCTCTGATGACTAAGTACGTGCAGGGTCTGAACTCTTAAGCAGAACCCCTGCTCCATCCAGGCCTTGGACTATTTGCACAGCAGAACAATCACTGTCAAAAGTGCTGGGAGGTACAAGGAGGAGGAGTCAGCCTCGGTTCTGTCTTCCCCCATGCCAGAGGAAACCCCTTCAGTCTGTCCGTCCGGCTGCGTGGTGTTACTGTACACTTCAGTGGCATTTGCCACCTCTTCGGGAAGGCCCATCTGGAGCAAGAGTTTGGAGATAAGGCTGTTAAACTTGCTCTCTGTGGTAGACCAAGGCTCCTCGCTTGGGGTCGGCCACTCGGATGTGATGTTCAGCTCCACCGGGTCGAGACAGAAACCTTCGGGAGACCTCTCGAAGATCACATCCGTCAGATCAATCCCAGCCACGGAGGAGGGGGAGGCACACGGAATATCCCTGACCAGCCTGTAGTTCTCCATCCACTCCTTGAGCCACTCGATGCGGCAGTCGCACTCCCAGGGGTTGCGAAAGAGGTAGAGCCGCCCCAGGAAGTACACGGGCTCGAACACGGAGAAGGGCAGCGTCGTCAGGTTGTTGCTGTTCAAGTGCAGCGCCACCAGGCTGGTGAGGTTCTCGAAAGCCCCTTCCTCGATGTAGCTGATCCTGTTGCGGTCTAAGTAGAGGAACTCCAGCTCCCCCAAGTCCCGGAACCAGGTGTTGGAAATGTTCCTGAGAAAATTCCCCCCCAGGTTGAGCATCTTCAGGCGCCTCAGCCCATCAAAGGAGTTTTCTGGAAGCTCACTAATCAAGTTGTCATTCAGGTACAGGTACTCCATCCTCTGACAGGCCTTAAAAGCTCGCTCGTGGATGACATTTATCTTGTTGTCCTGCAGATTCAGGTATTTCAGCTTGGTCAGGCCCTGCAGGGAGTTATAGGCCACCGCTTCGATCCTATTTCTCTCCAGGTACACATGGGTCAAGTTCTCCATGCCCCTGATGGCACCTGGGATCCTTCGGAAGTTGTTCTGGAAGCAGAAGAGCTCCTGCAGAGCAGGCAGCTCGATGAAGATCCTGTCTGGGATGTTGAAGAGGTTGCAGTCAGCCAGGTCCAGCCTGATGAGGCGCCGCAGCGCGGTGAAGGTGCGAGTGTGGAGATAGCGGATGTACTCGTTGTGGGCCATCTTCAGCTCCGTCAGGCTGGGCAGCCCCTTGAACGCCCCCGGCGTGATGAAGGAGATGTTGTTGTGGTTGAGCGACAGGGACTTGAGGGAAGGCAGCGTCCCAAAGGCCCTCTCAGACAGGAACTTGATGCTGTTTTTATCCAGGTTGATGGAAGAGGCTTCGCAGGGGAACTCGCTGGGGATCTGGCCCAGCCCGGCGCGGTCACAGAGCACGGAGCAGCTCCTCTCCGGGGTGCACACACAGCTGGGAGGGCAGGAGCGCACGCAGGCCCACACCCCATGGACCTGTGGGACCCAAAGGATCACTGCCATCCCCACAGAGGAGGGGCAGGAGAGAAAAGAATGCATCATTAGCAAATTAATTAGTCAGAGCAGTAAAAAGAAATTACACTGTCTTTTCCTCCCCTCTAGCCAAGCTAATTGCCACCTGTAGACCAGTGCTGTGGAGCTCTTGTCCTCCTAAAATTCTTCTGGGGTTTCTAAACCTGCTGAGAACACATTCACCTAGAACATAATCTCTGATTAATTCCTCTCCCCAAGAGGGGGCTCACCTAGAATTCAGTATTTGTCAGGTGTCTCTGTTGGGCTCTCTCTGCTGCCCAATGGGGTCGTGGTTTGGCCAGGGAGCAGGCAGAAACGCATTGAAGGCCAGCAGCTGTGGGTGGGTTACAGCATTCCTGGGTGTGGAAAAGGGGAGGGCAGTGTATGCTGAGTCTGGCAATGAGCAGGGGAGATCAATTAATTGCCCAAAGTGTGTCAAATTCATACTTTTATCTTCTTTCTTTTATTCTTTCAGCCTAATATTTTTCCACCAAAGCCACGAGCTGGTGCAGCACTGGAAGGGGAAGTCTCAGCTCTCAAGGAGATGCAATGCAGTGTTTGAAAACACATTCCCACTGTGTGCTGGTATGACAGTGTGAGTAAAAACAAACTAAGAGATATTGTTCAACTGCTGGCTTCATGATCTCATCATAGATGAGAAACTCTGCATCTCCAGCACAGTTTTTGCTGCTTTGCCAATTCTCAAGAGAGTCACCGCAGTGCCTTATATTTGATGGGAGCAGCCACTTCATCCTTTATCAGCCTGACATGGGAGGTGCAAGGCTGTTGTTTCCTCCCAGGTTAGTCCCACACAGGTGGGTGAACAACAAGGAAGAGAAGAAGAGAAATGGGAGAAATGAGAGAAGAACAAAAAGGAGTAAAAGGACTGGGAGACATCAGCCTTCACATACAGGTTTTTTGCAGGGGAAAAACATCCAATCAAAAAAAATCTGAAAAGTGGGTGTGTTGGGGTTTTTTAATGCAAAATGCTTTTCCCCTCTGCAACAGAGGAAACTTAGGTTGTATATTTGGAAGAAATTCTCTACTGTGAGGGTGGTAAGGCACTGGCACAGGATCCCCAGAGAAGCTGTGGATGCCCCAACCCTGTCATTGTTCAAGGCCAGGCTGGATGAAGCTCTGAGAAACCAGGTCTAGTGGAATGTGTCCCTGCTCATGGCAGGGGTCTTGGAATGAGATGATCTTTTAGGTCCTTTCCAGCACAACTCTTTCTCTGATTCCATGAAAATAAACTCATTAGAGAGGAAGAGCTGAAGGCAGATTTCCTAATTGCTCTCCCAGACACATCCTACCTTCTCCTCAACAACGAGCAGCCACACCAGTGATCTCCATGTAGTCACAGGCACGAAATGGTGCTGTTGCTGCTGACTAGTTTTCTGCTGCAGTTTATTAACTCCCATACATACAGAATCCTTTTCTTCTTTTTTTTTCAGCAAAACGTGAGATACCAACAGCTTTGTCAACAGCCACCTCCATTACTGTGCTGCTGGGATCAGGGAGGCTTCCTCCATGCTCCTGCTGAGTGTCCAGAGGGGGAAGCCCCCAGCAGCTGGGCTGCCTCTCCCTGTGGTTTGCAGCACAGTGATTGCCCACTACAGCTGTATTTCCATGGGCATTTTTAATAGAACAGATTTGTGAGGTGATATGCCCAGAAGCATCAGCTTCATCAAGTTTTATTTTTGCTGTCTCTAAGGCTTTAATATACAGGACAAACAACAGTTTGGGCAAATTTGCTCTGCCTTTCCTCCACCCTTTCTAAAGACAACATGCATGGGACTGTATTCAGGAGTTTACACTGCCTGTGTAAAAGAGAGTTGCAAAACCAGTTGTTGGGCAAGTCCCTGCTGAAGGACATCAACCCAGGAGCTGCCCTGGAGCCTGGGTCTGTTCAAACCATTCTGGCTATTGCATGTAGGAAAGGTATTTAGATACACAGAGAGCATCACAAAAGGATGAGCTGTGGCCTCTTCATCAAAATTCAGGTCTCATCGTGCCTGGGCACACTATTGTGACTGGAGAATTAGCAAAACAACATCACTTCAAGGATAAATGATAGTGAAGGACTCTAGGATGTGGAAAGGATTTTAGACAGGTTGTCATTTTGTTTGTCTGTTCTTCCCCTTTTTCCCATGCCCTTATCTAACAGCCACAGCTAAAGGAAAGTCCCCTTCAGTCCCCCTGACAACAGCTGGAGTCTAAGGACAAGAGGGGGAACAATATGCTGGTCTCAGATTGCTCTTTCTTTGTTCAGCCTGCCCAGGGGCTGCCTCGTTTGCTCCCCTCTGCACCAGTCCACCCTCTGCGTGCCAACAGGGGCATATGTTGTTTTTTCTAGGCAGTTACATAAACTGAGGGCCAGACAGATTAAGGATTTGCCTGTTCCCAAATGTCTGACTGCAGGTGGTTGTCTGGAAAATAATGGATGCAAGTGTTGCTGCTGGTAGGGAGCCTTGGGTGGGTTCAGGGTGACATCCAGAGGGGCATTAGTGCATAGGCTGTCCTATAGGAGAGGCTGTCCTGAGCAAGCTCCATGTTAGCTCCAGCTGCCCCAAGCTCAGTCACATCCCTGGCCTGCAGAGCAGACCTCCAGCCACTGCTGTGCACTGGGTGGGCAGTGTAGGAATGAGCCTGCTGATAACCAAATCCCCTCCTTCGCCCCTGCTTCTCCTCTAATCACTCAGTAAAGGAAATGTCTGCTCCCAAGCCATATCCAGCTTGTTTTCCTTATACACAAGTGCCAAATCTGGGTCTTCTGCTAGTGGCATTTCATAGCAGACTTCTAAGATCTCTATTTACAAGTGCATCTTTGCAATGTGCAGGACATGGAAAGCAAGAGTGTGAGGACCACCCAATGAGAAAATATCCCCCCAGCAACAGGATCTCAGAGAAACTCCTGAGCAATGCAGCCTTTGTGGGCAATTTCCCCTCTTTCTCCTGGAAAGGAAGTTGGAAAAAATCCTCCACCTGAACCCTACCAAACCCTCGGGAGAGCTGTTGCTCAGGACAAAAGAAATCAGCTCTCCCCCGTTGGCGAGATCTCCTCTGATCAACATAGCCTGAAACATTCCCATCTTTCCCACCTTACTCCTTCCCCTTCCCTAAAAAAGGATGTTCACAGACAGGGCAGCAGCTGGAAGCTTTCACCCACTCAGTGACACATTTGAGCACTCAAATGAGATGTGTGTTTGAGCAAAAGGGTGAAATAGAGCAGTAAAAGGTCAAAAAAATTGTGACATTAAAGAATAAAAAAATTTCCTCATACGGATGATATCTTTCACTCTTTTAAATACTAGAGTAACTCAGGATTTGGAAGAAAGAGTGAGAGACCAAAGGGAAAGAAACAAAAAAGAAAGGTTGCAGAGTCTTAAGAAGGGTGAAGAGACAATGACTGCAATAATTGAATATTTAACCACCACCTTTCCAAATGATCTGTCTAATCCACTACTGGATAATGCAGAATAAAAGTATACTCACCATTTAGAACGATGGCAAACATTACCTTGATTATTCTCTAGTGGCATTTCAGGTCTGGCAAGCAAACTTAAGGGATCTAAAAGCACACAGGAAGAATAGAGATGGGTTTCATCCTCTGTCATTTGCCTGTATCATTTTTTCCACAAAAAGATCTGTGTTTAGAAAGGAAGATGAAGGAAAACGCTCTTCTCTCACACTCTTTCAAACTGAAGAAGTCCCCAGCACCTTCCTGGTGAGTATCTTTCTTCCACCACTGACCTTCTCAGGGAATCCTGCAGCTTTGTGCCACTGCTTTTCAGGAGCTCATCTGCGTCCTTCCCACAAGCCATGCCAAAGGCAGATTCCTCTCATCTGAGGTGGGAAAGGATCACCAACAGTAAGGGACTGGCTCTATCCCCAGGACACAAGTGCTGGTACAGAGGAGTGTAACCAGCTTAGTGTCCAGTAGTGGAAAGCAGAATTCCCAACAGAAATCGTCCGGACGCGTTGCTTACCTGGCCAGGCACTGGATGCGTCCTCCCTCCTGCTCATGAGGCTGCCCTTAGCCATACCAGGCAGCCTCTGAAAAGTTGGCATTTTTTTCTCACAAGCTATCATTTAATGGCAGGAAAATCCTCTGTATCAGAGGAGGATTAGCAGAGATGGAAGAATGTGTCTGTCCTCTAAAGCTCCCAAAGCGAAACAGGGATTGCAGGCGAACCAAACGGATGCTTTCTCCCCTCTGCCAACCTGCTCTCCCCCCACCATTAAAAAAAAAATACAGTCCAGAATTGGACTGCTGCCACTCAAACAGTATTGCTGAAAGTCATTACTCTGCTAGCCATTATGTAATGGCAGAAGAGGTGGGAGAGCACTGCCTAAATGGAATTAAATTTGGGGGCAATCACAGGCTTATGGCTTGCCTGCACTGAGCTCTCCAAACAGACACAGCTCGAGACTCTCAACCCTCATGCACATTTCCCCAGCCCCAGCGTGGCTCACACACTACTAACAGGGTGCCAGTGGGCTTTGCTTCACTAGGAATTGCTCCTGATGGACAAGGAGGCACCAACAGCAAACACAGGGAGCTTGCACTGTGTATATGGCCTTGACAATAATAAATTCTGGCCTGTCTATGAGTATGTTTTTCTTGTGATGCAGCAGCTGGTGCATGGAAATCATAAGGACAGCTTCTGTATGTGGTGATGTTTTAGCATTCAGGATGTGAATTGGAGTTTAAAGCCATTTCTGACAGAATGATGATGGTTTCTTTGGAGAGTGGGGGCTGAATCAGTGAGTTATCTCAGCCTTCCATGCCTTAGGTAATTGCATTCACCATGTCAGAGGGAAAAATAGCTCCACTCTTTATTTCCAAGTGAATTATTCTGCTTTATTTTTTCTTCCCCAGGAAATGGAATACCTGATGAATTTATGCTTGATACAGCAAGAAAGATTCAGCTGGGAACCAGCCTGCTGCTGCACAGCTCTTCCTGCAAATTAAAGCACCCAGCTACATCAGGTTTGTTTTGGTTTGGCTTTCCCTCAGTCTTAAGGCACCTCAGGAAATTTGTCTGTCCCAACAGTGTGTAAGCAGGCTGTGCTGGGGGCAGGCTGGAGGGCAGGGGGTGACCCATAGAGCACAGATTTTAGCTGAATTTTAGATTTTAAGCCTCTCCCCACCACCTGCTGTAATAAACCCTCCAGCTTTGCACTTCAGTGCTTTGCACTGCGCTGTTTTGCAGAGGAAAGAGATTTGCAAAGCCACAGACAGGCACATTGCAGCCTCCACCGCAGAGCTGAAGCTGCTGGAGACCTTGTGGTGAGAGAACCAGCACCAGCTGGGTCCTCACCCGTACTGGGCCAGCTGATGATTGCCCTGGAAGCCCCGGTTCCCGTGGGAATACCAGGGAGCCACAACCTACCTGATCAGAGAAAGCAGATCACTGACCTTTCAGCCGTGAAGAAACTGAGAGGCGAGGAGGAGGAAGTGCTATTCCCACTTCTTTCTTCCCCAGTATCTGCAAGAGCATTATCAGGGGTACCAGGAATCATGACATGCTGTCGGCAAGGGGGAAGGCAGAGGGCAAGGAGGGTGTGTGGGATTTGGGGACAAACTGGTGTCTGAGCAGCTGGCAGCTCCCCAGGGATTAGACCTGCAGCTCGGTTTACAGACAACACTAAACCTGCTCACAGGGAACGAGGGCTGGTCTGCACCAGGGCACCACACTTCTGTGAGATTTTGGGGCTCCCCTGTGCCTCGCTGCTCCTTTTCCATGTGCACATATACGGGCTGGAGGGATGGACATGAAGGAGAGCAAACCACCTCCCTCAGAGGAGCAGCTCGCAGGACCGACACAAGGCATTCCCAAGGAAGGGCACTGGGAAGCTCTGCTGAGCACAGCAGGTGGGTGAGTTGGGGGCTGGTGGGTTTGATAAGCTGTGAGCCCCTCGGCAGCCCCTGCTGGGGCCGGGGGCAGTGGCAGGAGGTGCCTACTGCTGGATCAGCAGCCCCCGTGCTGGTGAGGCGATGCTGCCGAAGCCGGAGGAAGGCTGGCAGGGAGCACCGCTCAGAGAGCTGCTGCAGCAGGCAGCCCCACCAGAGACCAGCACGGACAGCATTTGCTGCTGCAGGAGCTTCTGACAGCAGCTGTGCCCTCAGCACCCACCCCACACGCACAGTGCAGGGACTGCAGCCAGCCCAGCCCCGCTCTGGGTTTCCCAGTGTGGCTGGAGGTGACACAGCTGGAGGACCCCTGTCCTGCCCCACATGAGCCCTCCCATGAGCCTCACCTGCCACACTGTGCTGGCACACCCAGAGCTCCTGCCTGCCCAGCAGCAGCTCCACAGCTCACAACACTGTATTCCTCTGCACCATCCATGGGCAGGAGCCTTGCACACCTGGCACAGAGAAGACATTAACACCTCAGCATATGCTGGGGGGGAGGCTGGGGAGCTGGGATTGGGAGGCAACTGAGGTCCCAATTTCTAGGAAAGTCAGCATCACCCTGTGAGTGGCTTCAGCAGAGCACTGCAGGTGCACCAAGCAGGACAGCTAATGCCCTCGTGAACTTCTGGCGACTCCTGACTCATTTCCTGATAATCCTTGGCCCTGAAAGGGCATGACAATGTGAGAAGGAGGCCTGAAAAGGAGAAGTTCCTTCTCATCTTAGGTAGGAAAACTTAAATACCAGAGTGTACATAAAGGAGACCAGCATGCATTCTCTAAAGAAACAAACTTGGGCTCTAAACCACACCTCAGCATTATTTAGAGCATGACTCATGGCTGGTTAATGCTGAGGGTTGAGCACACTAGAGATGCTCAGTGTTGGGAAGCTGCTGTGGCTGCCAGGCTGGAAATAGGGTCAGAAGCTACAGACTGTGCTACTGCAGCTCTGTGCTGTTAACTTTTTTTGCCACCAAGACTTCCTCCTCATGATCTATCCTGCTCTTTTTAATCTCTGGTAACTTGGAGGAGCCAGTGGTCAACAGAGCAGTGGAGACAAGACCAGAAAGCTGCAGAGATATGCTGCCACTGAAAAAAAAAACAATGTATGTTTATATTTGATCTTCCACCAAAAAATTTGAATAATTGAGTCCTCATTGAAGGAACCTACTCTGCTTCAGAGGTGCGTGCTGTGGGGACATAAACCTTGGCACAGTTTCACCAGCTGGCAGTGAGGACAAGTCTGCCTTGCAGGGCAATCCTGTGTAGACTCGGTGCAATGATTGCTTCTAAAAGCCCATTTCTTCATGGCTGGGGGCATTCCATGTGATGGTGACTTAAGGATAGGTTTGTAGGTAGCTTCTGTCTCTAATATACATTGGTATGATTTTAAATTATCACTGGGGACTGCTCCTTGCATATTAAAATATTCCTATTGTTTTCCAAGTTTGTCCAAGAACAGCTGGTGGGACTCATTTAACCTAGAGGTGAGAGGTCTCATCTCATCGACTTTAGCCATTTACCTGTGGGCACCACCATGGCCCTCAGCAGGGTTCACTTTCTCTGACAGGATGGCAAGACAGCCAAAGACAGCTTTGATGACACCAATGCTGGATTGGCTGGAACCCAAGCATTGCACATCCAGACACTTCCAGCCAAGTGCTGCCTTCTTCAGGGCAGTGAAGAAGCAGAGCTGCTGGCCTGACTCTGGTGGCTGAACATCTTCACTCCCCTGGTTTTTATCTCTACCAGCTGCTTGCATTCATGGGACCAGGGCTGGGGGTGAGGTCCTTGTGCCACAGAGCACCCGAGCCCATCCGCCCTCCGCAGGCTTTGGTTTCCTGAGCTCCCGTAAGAGCAGTCACAGCTCGGTGCATACTTCCCCTCTTCTCACAGCCACAGCTGTGTCACACATCTGAGCCCTTCCTGTGCTCATAATCGCCAGGGTGGCCTTTGAAGGAGCAGCCTCAGCGTTTCTTGGCAGAGCTCCTGCCGTCAGCGCTGCCCCGGGACCAGGCCGCACAGGATGGTCGCACTCAGCCCCGGCTGGGGTGAGTTTGGGGCAGGGAGCACGAGTCCTGTGATAGGATTACAGAGCTATAAGCAGGCAGGGCGGGCCAGTGTGGCCGTGCTGGGGTTTGCAGCTGCAGCACAGCCTGCGCCACCACCAGAAATAGCACTTGGCACGCGTGTGATGTGGCTGCTCACAGGAGATGCAGAAGCAGCTGAGGAGCCAACCAGGGCTTTGAGAGCAAGGGGTTGAAGAGCTTTCCCTTGCTCAGAAGAGGGGACAGACTTCCATATGCAGGCATTTTGTGTAGACTGAGGCCACCAAGCTTTGCTCAGGCATTAAGCTCCAGAGCTCCCTCACAGCAGGCCCAGCCCCCTCAGGGTGCTGCGCCGTGTCCTTGCCAGTCTGCCTTCTCCTGGTCCCACCCCTGCAGAAGACCAACACCACTTCAAGACACCCCTTGGACAGAAGAGCTGCTGTGGTTCCCCTCACAAGGTCCTCCCTGTGTATCCTCAGCAAGGAGGGCCTTAAGCTCACACCAGCCCCATTCACCCTCTCACCTGAGCCATGTCCCCGCTGTACACACACACACACACACACACACACACACGTGGGCTGCCATCACAGAGTGGTCTGGGTGGGGACAGGTTCTGATGGACACCCGACTGTGGACTGAGAGCATGTCATGATGCCCAAACCCAGCCCAAGGGTACAGCAGCTGGCAGGTGCCCCCCAGCAGGCTGCCAGGAGAATTCTTCAACACACACACAGTGGATGAGACAGCCACAGCTGACAGGCAGCCAGCACCAGCACTTGGCAAGAATCAGCCACCAAAAAGCCACTTACCCACATGGAAAGTGGGTGAATTAAGAACGAATTAAAGATGAATTAAAGCCAATAAAACAGCAGGAAGAGGAGAGGGTCAAGCTGGGCACCAGATCTCAGCCCCAGCCCAGGTGCTGCCTGATGGCCCAGCTGTGCTGCAGGAGCCTGCAGCTGCAGCAGAAGCATTTTCTGAAAGGGAACAGCACACTCTAGGGTAGGCAGCCTGAAGCAGATGCAGTGCACAGCAAACCACAGGCAAGTGTGCTCATCTGTCAGCCCAAACCTCTGCCAGCAGCCCTGTAAGACATCACACAGACCCCACACCAAGAGGATAAGGAGCCCTGGGCATGGCTTGTAGCTCCATCGAGGTCAAATCCTCCCACTGCTTGGTAAGAGCAGGACAGAGATCCTCTGCAAGTCTGTCCAGGCCACTGGGTTTTACATCAGCTCACGAGGCCTCTCCCAGCCCATCCTGCAGATGTGGTTACATGTCTCTCTCATGCCAATCAAACAGTAATATTTCCAGCAAGAAAGGAGCAGTGAGGGCTGCTCTGCAGTAAGGGGCTGGATGTTTGCCATGGAAGCAAGTTCCTGCTTCCCGCTGCAGTGCATGTGTACAGATGCAGTGCTGAAAAATAACATCATTTGGGCTGCTGGGTAACTCTCCACAATACCCAGAGCAGCCTTGGGGAAGGGGAGGGAAGCTGGGCTCAGATCTGTATTAATTAATAACTGAAGAGAGACTTGGATCCATGTTCCCACATCCACTCTGTGAGTCTTGGCCTTGACTCAAACTGGCCAGCCATGCTCAGGGTTCTCTGTTCAGGGAAAAGCTGCTGCTGTTGAAGCCTGAACAGGGCTGCATCATCTTCCTCTGCAGGGTGAGGGGAGCTCTGCCCTCCCTCCTGCCCTCGAGCAGCCCTCATGTGCAGCAGGGCATCACTGGTGTCCAGAGTGCATCCAAGGAGCAGCTGCTGCTCCCATGTCCCACAGCAGATGGGTTGAATTACACTGAAACTGTCTGGCACACCAACCCCAAATCAACATCCTGACAGTAAGACAAAGCTTTGGCAGATAAGCTGCTAAACTGGCCTGCAGGCCCGTGACCGACAGCCAGCCCCTTTTCTAAAGGACTAAAAATCTAATTTTCCATACAGTAGGTTCTTCTGAGATACCCCTTCTTGGACTGTGTGTGGAGATTCTCCCTTGAGTGGGGATGCCCCTCAAGGCTGCTCCTCAATGTTAAGAGAAAGAGACCTGTCCACTCTGAGGTTGGTATGGTGAATTACTGTGGAGGCAAGACATCAATGTCTACCTAGTCACTGTTTCTTTTTGCTACCTTTAATAAAATTGCTTTAATTTAGTGCATTATGTTATACTATATAGCCATTAGTAGTTTCAGCTTTTATTCTGTGTAGTAAGTAATTCTGATTAAGATCTTTTATCTGATCATTTGTCATAATAAATCGTTTGTTTTATATAAATATATATGATTTGCCATCTTTAAATCCTGCTGGTCAAAGTTACTTGAATTGCTGACAGTCTGAAGCTAAAATTGGATCCAGCCACCTTCAGGCTCCTCTCTGAGAAGTTTAAAAAGCAAGGGTGTCCTCTCTGCACCTCGTGACTCAGTGGCAGGGTTTCCCTAGTAAATTTTGTCTGAAGCTCCCTCTCCCACCCAGGACAGTGACAGGGAGCTGCTGGTGTCCTGATGAAGCCCTCATGCCATGCTTTCCACAGGCTGCTGCCCAAGGCAGTGGCTCCTGCAGTTCCTTGTGATCTCAGGGAAGCCTGCACAGTGCACACAGGAAGGCAAGGACGTGGCAGCGAGCTCTGCTTAATTCCCCCTTAGTGCTCATGGGTTCATTCATCCTGATAAAGCTCCTCCACAGCCACACACAGGCAGTGCACAGTGAACCTGCACACAGCTCTGCAAACACCCATTGAAACAGCCTTTCTGCAGTAAAGGCACAACAGGCCATACGCTATCCAAGCCAGCAGCCCTCCCAGGACTCACCAGACACTTTATTTCCCTCCTGGTAATTCATCTCTGCCACCTCCAGGACAGGATCAGTGCCACCTTCTCCCCACCATATAGAGGCAATATTTGGGGCAGGTTCATCGCTTTACCTGTCTCAGCTTAACTCAGGCAGGATTTTTGTCAGGATCCTGCTCTGCAGCCAGGTCAAATACTTGGGAGAATGAACCAGAAGTTCTGGGACTCTTGAAGGAAGGGACCTGGGGGGCTACAGCTGGGCTGCAATGTGATTTTTACTCCACCTGTCCTGGCACTTTCCCCTGCCTGACTAACAATTATGAATGCAAAGTAACAAGGAGCACTGCAACATGCCAAGCAAACATAATTACCTGGCATAGATCTGAAGTAGAATTCTGTTGTCTGTCAAAGATGCAGGCAGGCAGGAAAGGAGGAAAGCATCAGATGAGGAATAAACTTCAATACCACAATAACCAGCACATTAAACTGGAGGTTAGAGCAGTATACACTCACAGATGATGTGGAAGATTTGTTAAATGAACTTTTCATGCATTACTGAATATGCAGTGGCCGTGCATTCTCTGAATATGTGAAACACATCATTGCTCCAGGGCGCACCAGAGGGGGATGGAGCAGTCGCTGGGGGCAGGAGCTGTCACCATCGGGAGCCGTCTGCCACCTCCACAAAGTCCTTGTGCAAGGGAGGGGGGGTTCAGATCCTCCAGCTCAGTAATGCAGCCACTCAAACATCCTGCACCTGACGTTTGCAGAGTTTTTGCACGGGTCTAAGATGATTAAAGCTAGCAGAGTTTGGGGGTGGGAGGGGAAGAGCCACTGCAGGAGATAAGCTCTGATTTACTCCCACATTTTCTGCTTCCCACTCGTTCCCTGCCTGTGCTTTTATGGGCTGCTGGCACCTCCTCCTCCATACCAACCCTGGGCGTTGCCAAAAAAAGCCCCCACGGCCACGACATGGCAAAGACAGCAGATCCCCCACACTGGGGTGTATTTATGGATCACAGAAGTGCAGCACTTCTGCTCATGCAAAAGACTCTGTTTCCTGCCAGCTGCAGAAGACCTGAGGGACAAGGAGTTGAGCACCTTTTTCTGAGACATCCAATTGATGGTGGCAGAGGATGCAGCTCCTCTGCAGCAGGGAAAGTACTGATCCTGGGTAGGATCGGTGCTGAGTCCCAAAACTAGCAACTAGCAATGGGAAGAGAAACTTCACTCCTGCAAGCTTGACAGCAGCAGCACCACAGCCTGCTCATCCCTTAACCATTTCTGGGCTGCATCCAGGGAAGCAGGTTGTGTTGGGTTCACGGGAGCCTGCAGGCAGGCAGGGAAAACTCTCTGTGCTTTTGTCAAAGCTGTGCCACAACAGCTGGGCTTTAGCCACCAGTGTGCTGCAACAAGTTGTTGGAGCTACCATGCCCAATTTGAGTTATGAGAATAGAGAATATCTGCCCTCTTTGTATGGTGGGAAACAAATAAATGAGGGGGCAAACAACACGTGCGGGAAATGAGATGGAGGGCCAGACATTCGACATTGAAAATAAACCACACCAGGGCTCTGCAAGATAAAACAGCCCTCAAAAAACCTGTGTTCCACCCAGAATTTCTCACTATGATTGTCAGTTCCCTTTGATTTCAGCAGCACTTTCATACTTCTCTGAGCCTTACTGGGCTGTACAGGGGAGACACATTTGGTGCATGAGAGTGTGGGAGGGGGAAGGAGCTGCTGGGCCACACAGGGCAGCACCTCTGGGGCATCCAAAACATCCTCTCTCTCCTGACCACTCTGAGCATTCACAGCAACCACTCAAGTGCACTTGGTGACTGCATCCACAGTCTCTCTCTCTCATCAGAGCAATGGACTCACCAGTGTCACAGAAATGCTTCCCTCGGATAGGGAAACCCCACTGCTTGGGGCTGCAATCGGTGCAGATTAAAATTTGCAAAAATAAAGAGCAGACTGTGGAAGCAATGGATGAAAGCACCAAGCTGGGATGCTCTCAGACTATTATTTGGGGTAGGTGCTCTGTGAGTGCCTTGACAGAGCATCCCATCGAGTCTGGGGGATCCTGCTGGTGCCCCAAGCTGGCTGTATGGTGCTTGAGAATCTCCAGCTGAAGGGCTACAGCACCAGGCCTCAGCTCAGGGTGTGGAGAAGAAGAGCACACACAGGGCCCTCACAACTCAGTGGGCAGCAGCATCCCCTGGGGAACAGCGTGAGCGGCCGGGCACTGACACAGTACAGAGAGGTTGGCTTGTGCTAGCAAAGCCCAGATCTGGACTCACCTTGCCTGAGACCCATCCCTGCAGCTCTGGGGCTGTGCCAGGCAGCAGCACCTGTGCTTGGGTGGCTCTATTCACACTTGAGAGACCTAAAAAGGATTAAGTGTATGCCAGGGAATGTCAGCAGCATGGATGCTGAAGCACCTTCGAGGTTCTGGGCCCGAATGTTTGATCAGAAGTGTTTTGTGAGACCTGGGCAGCACCTGAAGGAGACCTAAACATTTTATTTATTCAAGCCTGGAATGTGCCTATCACTTTTCCATGACAAAATCTGCAGGGTGTTTGCCTTTCATCCATCATGCCTGTGCATGACCAACCAGCCCAGTCCAAACAGGCTCCTCAGGTGTAGCTGGGACTGCTCACAGCCCTGATTTCCTGCAGGGAGCCCAGCCCTGCAGCCTCCCCAGAGCAAGTGCTCTGAGCTCTGTCCCACACCAGCCTGAAATGAGCCTTTCCACCCCTGCCCTGGGAGCGTGCAAGGACGAGCTGTGCAGCACAGCAAACCCTTAACATCAGCGACATCAGCCACAGGATGGACAACCAGCAGCTTTTTCAGTGCCTGCCTGGTGAGCAGCAGCCCTAAGCTCCAGGAGAGCCAAACCCACCCCATCACCTCCCCTGGAGAAGTGCCCCAGCAACAGAAGCCATGGGCCAGCACGGATCAAAAGGGGACTATCCCCCCCTCCTGTTGGAACCATGACACTGAGCAGCGAAATGAGAAATAATGCCAGCAGCCTCTGGCAGAAACGCAGTGAGAGGGGATGGGATTTGCAAACGCTTCCGGGGGGGATGGCGGGGGAAAGCATCGCCTGCTGTTTCCTGGGAAGCTTCTGCATTTTGCACTGAACAGATCTGTAGATAAAATACAGCAGCAGCCTCAGGGGCAGAGACCAGAGCCCAAGAAATTTTCCCCATCCACCATCAAAGCCCCCATATGCAGATTGCACTGCAACCCCTCTGGAGGCCACTGCCCCTGGCCCCGTGCCTGACACTCAGGCAGATAAAAAATCAATGCTCAGAGACTTTAGGCACCAGCAGAGCAGAAGCTGCAAAGGTCACAGTCTTGCACTGTAATTATTTTTGGAGTGGGTTTTCTGCAAAGTGCCCAGCAGGAGTGGGGAGGGAACCAGCTCTGCAGGAGATCCCGTGGGCATTGTCAGCCCCCTGCCTTAGCCTGTGCTCCGTACATGAAAGGGGAAATGTTAACATTAACAGAAACACAAATCAAAAGGCTCAGGTGTCGCCTTTTGATCAAATATGACATAAGGCAAGAAGGCTTAACTAGGGCCTAGAAGAGTACTAATTATCAAATGGAAAATTAACAGGTAATTTGTCTCTAATGTGAGCTGATAATTTCTAGAGGAGGAATTAATTAAATGGGGGAATTAAATCACCAAGAATTAGCAGAGTGACCACTTCTGATGGGATTCAGTTAATGAGCTATCTGATAATCATGTCAGGCTTCATTTTCTTCTCCTCTGGACACAAGGGGAGAGACAGAGAACAGGAAATTACTGCAGTGCTCCCTCTCCCAGGCTGCAGAGATGCTTGCACCTTGCTGAGCCTCACCCTATTGTCCTGACAAAACCTGAGCAACCAAAAAGCAAAAGCCAAAAGCAGACTGCTGTCAAAACGCTGTTCAAAAAAAAAAAAGAAAACCAGAAAAAAAATTAGTCGGTGAGAGAGAAGGAAGTTTGCTTTACAGGAATGGCCCTCAGGACCACGATGCACCCTCAGGCTCCAACTTGGTGCCAAAGCAGCCACACAGTGAACTGGAGTCAAAGGACACAGTGAACTGGAGTCAAAGTCCAGTGCCAGCACCCTCCAGCAAAGAGGAGGGGTCAAAGGTGAGTGTCCCCCCCTTGGGAACAAGAAAACAAACTCATTTTGCTTTGGATTTCAGCCTTGCCCAAGCTGCTCCTCTGTCCTGAGCGATGGGTGGGGGTGAGGCTCCTCCACGGCCGCCAGGATGCCCCAGGCTGGGTGCAGGCACACAATCTCACTGCTGTCTAATTAGCCAGAGCAATGTTTATGTCAGTGTCATACTTTTAATGACAGCTCCGTGCCAGCTGCAGGAACAGAAATGATCTCCAGCCTTGCAGAAAGACAGAGCCGCATGGGCAGACACCACCTGATCTCTCACAAAGCCTGCCAGCACAAAAATAACTTCTCAGAAACACTCGAACACATCTGAACAAGCAGAATGAGCCAGGATCAGATCAGCACTTTGTATCACAGGGCTGCAGCACTTGTGATCCAGCCTCCAGAGCCCTAAATTTGGATTTGCTGCATTCTTCAGGCCAGTGTCTGAGCTCACCTACTTTCAGTTCTGCCAACTCATTGCAGCATTATGTGCCAAATTCTCTAGCCAGCCTCCTGGGTGGAAAAACACAAGCATTTACACTTCAGGGCAGTGACTGATTTGTGGCACCTATAATGGGTGAGGCTCTGCAAGTGAAATAACATGGTGAGATCCGGGTGGAACTGAGCAGGGAAGTTACATTATCCACGTCATACCCAGGCTGTGTTTTTCCACATGTGAACTGAGGTCAAAGGAGGCAAATTGAGAGCAAGTGGAATTCACTGCTGATTTGTAAAATGTTTCTCCAAGTATTAGGATTTTCCCTGATACTGCACATACTTGCTGCAGTAACACAAACTGATAGCTCTGAGACATCTTGCAATTTATGCCTGAATGAAAATAATAATAATAATAATAATAAAGCAAAACATGAGACCTGTCAGCACTTGCTAGCCAGTTCACATTACAGAACAAAATATTCTCTCCTGGAACATCCTGAGTCTTATGCAGATTCAACTTTTCTGGGTGACGCAAATGCTGTAAAAACAGCTCTGAGTCATGGAATAAAATCACATAATTCCCCAGAGCCAAATAAGGACAGGATTCAGCCCACACAGCTCTGACTTCCCATTTTCCTGGTAGTAGCAATTTTGTTTATCTTCCATTGTAAACGATATCGTTTCCTTGCTCTCACAGAAAATCTTGCATTTCTTTCACTAAAGCCACAGTTGGTGTAAATAGTGGTATTGTAAAAAATAAAGTAACATCCCAGCATGTGCAAGGCCTAGTATAAAAAGCCTCTTATGTGCTCTCTGGGACTGGCTTTGCTAATTGGTATGAAGTCTTTATGAGGAACCTGGAAGGCATTCTCCCAGGCTGCCTGTTGTTTTATTTTGATATATTTTTCACCAAGAGTTCATTTACAGCCCATTAGAGCCAGGCTTGGGTATTTTATGAATGCAATACAGCAGCATGCCGAGAGCACTTAATGCCTTAAGTCTTTAGAAGGCTTTTTAATTTTGTAACACAACTGAATTGTTTCACCACCGGATTTCTCATGCACCAAAGTGGTAAAGGCCTTGTGCAAACAGCTTTGCAGCATGTAAATAAAGCTTTCAGACTTGATCTGTGCGTGGTATAAAGCACCATCACTCTGTTCTTGTCATTTTGCATCAGCAGCTGCTGAATTTTCCACCTTGAAACCTTAGGGACGTTTTATTAATAGGGTGGGAGGAGTTGTATGCAATAAACAGGATGTGATGTATTTGCAGTACATGCAAGCATATTGCTTTATTTATTTTCCTTCTCCCTGGCTTAACAGCACCTGAGCTGAGCTGTGCTGTGCTGGAAATACAGGGTGCAATGTTCACATGGCAATGCACCACAAGCTTGATCTAACTGCACACAGCAATGAGAACCTCTTTGTCCTTTCTAGCTGCTGACTGCTCTCTTCAGGGTCCCCTTTGGAAGGCAATGACACAGCCCTGGCTCTGCATTTTGCAAAGCAAAAGCCTTTTGGAGCAGGTGGGAATGCAGCAGTGTGTGCCCAGAGTTGCTGCCCCATGACTGACACTCATGACACACTGATCCCTGATAAGATATGCACACACTCCTCGGCAGGCAAAGCCATTAACACAGCAAAGCCAGGACATGCTCGAAGTGTGGGACTCGTAAATCAGAAAGAACAAACTGTGCTGTGACCTAGCAGAGCCTGCAGAGCATGCTGCAGCTCCAGCCAGCCAAGCCATGCTTGCACAGCTGCACCCCTTGTCAGCTTTCTGTTCAGTGAGCCCTCCTTCTCTTCCCTGCTCCTCAGTGTCTTCCAAGTTACCACTAGTAACTGAATATATTTACTGAATATAACCAAGGTCTCCAAGAACCTCATGCACATTTGACGTTTTTATCCTGAACAGTAACATTTATGTAATTGAGGCATGTTTTTCCGTTGCTGTGTTTTAAACACAGCAAATTCAGTCTGGTTTTAATGCTGTTTTTTTCCTGAAAGGTCTACCAGGTCTCTAACAGAAGCTTTATCACCAGCATGTTACTTGAGGAAAAGCAAAAGTAGTGATTTATTCAGCCCCTTTAAAACTCCTGTATCATTAAACCGATGTAGCTCAAATGTTTGAGAAGCATTGAGAGGAAAATATGTCTCTGTTAAGGCTCCAAGACTCTTGTCTTTCTGATTAAGTAAAAATAATTTGATACTTCTGAGACCTCCCATGCCATATTCTTCTGAGAGGAAAGACAGGAAACAGTCTATCTGATGTTCCCTATTTGGGGAGAAATAGAAATACTTCAGAGTTCCTTTATCTGTCATAAGCTAGCTAAGAAGAAATGATTGGGGTTTTTTTACTTTCTAGCCAGCTTTAATCCACTGATAAGTCTGGGAAACTCAGTGCTTTCACCTGGGACTGATATGAAAGGACAAGTGAGATTGCAGATAATCATCCCTAAATAAGAGAAGGGGCATCATTAGTACCCAGCCATGCAGGCACAGTATCTGTGGTGCTGTGTGTGAGGTAAAGGGGGACACAGCAGTGACTCCACTTGGACAAATGACACATGTAATCCAGCACTGGCTATTGTAACCAGTAAGCAGCTTACAGAAATTTCCTCCAAATACTGTTATTCATCTGCCTAACTTGTGCTGTCGTAAATACACTACACGGGGGTTGTTGTAGGGGCTGGCCTTTCTTTTCCATCAAAGGGAAAGCCACATATTGAGATTTAATCAAATGGCTTGCACAGCAAATTGGCAGCAAGCCTTTTGGCCCAAACATTGGATTCTATACCTGTGAATAGACACTGTGATCCAATCTGAGGTTTACAGTTCAGGAAGGTCACTGCAGGACTCTGCCCCTGTTAAGCTAGACACAGACATGGCCTATTTTAGCCTTGCACATAGAAGACTGCAATGCAAACACTGCAAGGCATTTCCAGGCTGCTGATGGATTTTACTTCCTTTTGTCTTTTATCTCCTAGAAGAAGCTGCACCTCCGTCCCTCAGCTGTGACAGGTGAGGAGTGATGTGTTCATTAATGGCCTGGGCTGGAGCTGCGAGCCCTGACACCAGCAGTGGCTGTGACTCTGCAGAGGCCACTGGTGGCTCCTCGGGTCACTCATTGCACCATGGGCGTGTGCAGGTTCACAGCTGGCTCGATGAATATTTTAAACAACTGGGGTTTTGCCAAGTCAGAACACATTCACAAACCGAGAGATCGTCTCAGGACAAAGCCTGCCCAGGAAAAAGCCTGTTTGTAATTTGGCACTACAATTTGGAGCAAGAGGGCTCAGATCCCAGGACTGCCACAGCTGCTGGAGTCTGTTTATGGAGGAGGTTTAAAACACAGCTAATCCCTGAATTTCCTACAGCAAAGCATAAAACACTGCTTGTTTATTCCCCAGACAGGAATTTCACCAGCTCAGGTCTGTAACATCTGGTTACAGTTTGCCAGCCATGCTCTCACAGCTCCCAGGTGACACCAGGAGACCTCAGAGACCACTATGAAAGGACCTCTCTAAGGAGCTCTCATTAGCATCACTCTCTGAATTACAGAGTTAAACCTCCCTGCTCCCATGACTAATCCTATGGATTTGCACGGCAATTCAGATAAGATGCTACTTTCCTAGATGCTGTACAAACACAGAGCAAAAGGCTGCAGGACATCACAGATATCCTGGGACTGTGTTCCCGCTTTCCTACGAGTTTCCCCAGGTTTCCTGTTACGCCACAAGTCCTGGCATGTACACTGTCACCCTGCAGAGGGATGATCCCAGAGAGGCTTGCTCAGAGAGGTGCATTTCCTGTTCCTGGGAGTGTTCAAGGCCAGGCTGGATGGGGCTCTGAGCAACTTGGTCTAGTGGAAAGCTCCCAGCCCATGGCAGGGTAGTTGGAACTGAGTGATCTTTAGGGTCCCACCTAACCCTAACCTTTCTACAATCCCATTTGGGCAAGGAGGTAAATAATTGAAAGGAGACATATTCCACAGCTGACAAAGTGGGATGAGGTATTAAAAGATAGTCCAAGAAACAGTTTATGCAGGAGTTCTGTGGTGTTAAAACCAAAGCACCTGGCAGCAAGGTAAGTGAGAGACCATGAAACAGATGGAGGAAGTTTGGAGCCTGGGTCCTGGGCAGTTCTCTGCCTTGCACCCCTTTGTGCTCTGGGGCTTCAGATTTCCCCTGAAATTGCTTCTGTCCTTTGGAACACACGGGAGCACATGAGCAGCTGTAACACACATGACACGTGACTGTACACCAAAACAGGAAAGCTGGAAGGGAAGAGTGAAAAGCTGTATTTGAACATGCAAAATCCTTGTCCAGTTCAAACCGAAATATCCTCAGTTAAAAAGGAAGAACTCTTGCACTGTTTAAGAGTCCAGCTCCAAAACTAATAGAACATCCAGTTTCCAATCCACCAATTGTCAATTTTGAACAGACTGAGCAATCTGAGCAGACAGGTTTGTCTCTGCTCCCCTGGGTAACCATCTGCTGTGTGGGACTGTAGAGTGTGAGGGGCTACAGCCCTTGAAGAACAGCACCTTTAATCAAAAGATGAGCTCTCAGCTAGATGAAGCAGCACTGGGCTAAATTAAAGATTATTGTTAGAAATTGAAGCATAAATTAAGCTCACTATTGGCTATATGGGGTTGAATTTGAAATTGAATTAATTTCTCATCACATGAAAGGGTCTTGAGCACTATCTCTGGGATTTTTAAAGTCTCCCAACTAAAGGACAGTAGTTTTACATTATTTAAGTCAGCTAGGAGAAGCCTGGCTCCTCTCTAGCCTGGTTTACTGCACCTCACAATGCAAATATGCATCCTGCACCAGCTGGGCCATGGAAACTTGAGGCGCCACGGGAAGGAATGTTCTGACACTGATGCACTCCATTCCTGCCCATCAGCAATCACCCAGCCAAGCCTGACATCCTTCTCTACTGTACTGAAATCACTGTTTCCTCACTCCCTAGCTGTTTCTTTTCCAGTTTGGTCTGCAAGAACCTGAACATGTTTCTTTCCTGCCTGCTCCTTTATTAACACTGTCATGTTATCCTACAGGTAAGCTTCCCAGCATACTTGAAAATGTGCTCTGAAAGTCACTGGCGACACAATGTAAAAGACCAACAGAAATCAAACCCATCAACACATTCATTTTAGCTGCTGCTTTGCTCACTCTCCCATGCCCAGCACTATTCCTGGCCAGAACTCCAAGGACCCTTTAGTGATTCCAGCAGAACCATAGTGGGAACTTCCTGCTGGGAGAAAAGGAGGAGTACAACCCACTCCAGCCTAAATCTGAGGGCAGCACCAACCACAGGTTAAGTCAGGCTGGGTGAGAGGTGTCACCCCAGAGCCACAAGGTTTTCCTCATCTCCGAGCCCAAAGGAAACACAAATTTGAACTTCAAGGGGGATAATGGGAATAAAGGGTAACACCAGCCACTCACAAATTAAATTACTAAATAACCCCCACTATGAGAAGGAATTATAATTTCTGTATGGAGAGGATCAGTTTAGTGATAATCAAAACAAAAACGTGGTAGGTACCTTGTGAGCAGGGGGACTGTGGAATGCTCTGCTTGGAAAGCCAGAGAAGGACTCACTTCCACCACTTCAGTCTCAGTATTTTTCTCACTTCATCTCTTGCCAGCACGAACTGATCCAGGACATTTTCTGTACCCACAAAGCTGACCAAGCACATCCTCCTGCCAGCCTGCAAGCGTCAGCAGCCAGCTTGCACCAGTGCCAGCACACACAGCTGCCATCCCCCCTCCCTCCCCCACGAGTGTCTCTGCTGCTTGCAGCCAGCCCCCACGGTACACAGACCAGGACACAGACTGGGATCTGTCCGGTGACTACAAGCAGGAAGATCCAAAGCTTTGATCTCATTCCCACTCTGGTTTTGACGTTGGAGGGCAAAGCCTACGCTGCAATTTCCGCAGCAAGGCTGAGCTGCCTCCCCCAGCAGGTGTCAGACCCACTGCAAACCTCACTCAGAGCAGCCAGAACCAACCCCATGACTGAGTACCTGCTGCCTTCAAGGCTTGAGAAAGTCCCCTCCTCAGACAAGCCCCTTGACACAGCAGAAGAATGATCATCCTCAGCTGCCTACCAGGAACTCCCCATCAGGAGTGGTGAGAGCTGCTGAAACTCCTTCTCACTCAGCATCAACAGGAAACTTTCCTTTCAAGAAAATGCTGGTGAAGGTACAGCAAGGATGAATCTAGGACTCAGGGATTGCCTTGACCCAGAACCTGGCACTTGGCCTTGTAGAACCTCATGAGGTTCTCATGGTCCTGCTTGTCACCTTGTCACCTGCAGAGCTCCCTTGCAAGGCATGGCAGAAACAGCACCCCAGGAGCCTCAGTAATTCCACTCTGTGATCCATGGCACACACTGCAATGGTCTGGAATTCCAGTCTCCAGCAAGGAAAAGATGTCCCTGCCCTCTAAGGCAAAGCTGTGAAAGGGCTGAAACCCAAGTGGAGCAAGATCTTACAATGACATCTCACAACCAGCCTTCATAACTTAATCCAGGGCTGGTTTAGCACATGGACTGGGAAAAAAAAATCAGGGGAGGGTTTTTGGCTGGAGCTGCCATGGGTGAAGACAGACAATATGAAAGAAACAGAGCAGGCAAAGAAAGGCAGAAGAGAAAGGAGGACACAAAGAGCACTAAGTTGAGAAGGTGCCACTCTGAAAACCAAAGTTGGAATTTACTGAAAAAGAAGGGGACAAAAATCAAGGATTCTGAAACTTTTGTTTACTATCCAAATACAATTTCCTTCCTTGATAACAAACCTCCTCCTGATAACAACAGTCATGCAGCATGGTTTTCAGAAAGTGCTTGGTTCTGAAGGATGTTGCAGGCTGCAGACACAACGAAACACAGAATGGTGTTTTTCCTCCTTCCGGTTACTTTGACATCCTCAGGAGAGGAGATACCAGGAAGAAAAGGGCAACCCTTTAATAGAACAGGGTGGGGCAAAAAGGTCTGGTGATCTCTGTAGCTGTTCCCACAGGGCTGTGAAGGCTGATGACAGACCCCCAAGGGTGCCTTCATGCAGTTGTTGGGTATTGAGGGGCAGTGTGGCAATTTTATTCACTGGGTTTTGTAATTCTGCCACAAGCCAGGTGAGAAGGCCTCGGCCTCCTGGACACAAAGATTCTGTGATCTCTCTTTTTTGGGGGAGAAAGCCAGGCCCACTGGTAGCCAAAGCCCAGTGCCCACAGGTGACATTAACAGGGTTCTTTATTGCAGGAAAAGATGTGTGGGGCTGTTCATGTAACTCCTTGCAGTTGTTGCTTAGTGTGCAAACAGCATCAGCCAGTAGCACTGAGGGAAGGGGAAACCTTTTCTTGTATNGGGTGCCTTCATGCAGTTGTTGGGTATTGAGGGGCAGTGTGGCAATTTTATTCACTGGGTTTTGTAATTCTGCCACAAGCCAGGTGAGAAGGCCTCGGCCTCCTGGACACAAAGATTCTGTGATCTCTCTTTTTTGGGGGAGAAAGCCAGGCCCACTGGTAGCCAAAGCCCAGTGCCCACAGGTGACATTAACAGGGTTCTTTATTGCAGGAAAAGATGTGTGGGGCTGTTCACGTAACTCCTTGCAGTTGTTGCTTAGTGTGCAAACAGCATCAGCCAGTAGCACTGAGGGAAGGGGAAACGTTTCTTGTATGAAAACTGACAAAACCTCTGAGTTTGACACTGATGCCTTTGCCTGGCTGCTGAATGCCTCTCTTGCCCCACTCTCCCTAAGGAAAATCCCCCTTTTTGCCCAATCTTGGCGCTCTTCTCATCCCATCTGCCCGTGCTAGGTTGTGGGGCAGGGTGTCAGCAGAGTTGTGCTGCTGAGATTTCTTCCCACTCAGCATCTGCAGGGAACTCCTTTCAAGAAAACAGTGGTGAAGGCATAGCAAGAGCCAGGATGCTTTGGAAATACTGCCTGAACTGTCTCTTCTGAGCTTGGAAAAGTGCTTTGCAAGAGCACTAATTGAGACGATGTAACTCTAACGTTGGCCTCAGCAGAATCAGCCTTGCACAGTGCACAGGAGATAAATTAACCTGGAGCTTAAAGGATCTTTTTAAGGACTTTTGCTCTCAAAAATCCAATAGACAGTTTCTCTACATTTCTGACACCAGGATGGAGCTATAAATCAGATCTATTCCACAACCCACACACTGAACACATAGGCTGCTGAGGCTGTATGTTTGTAAATTGGTGCTAACTTTGTAAAATGAAAATATAGAAAGTACAGTGAATAGCGAAGCAAAACAGGAACCCTGCTGCTCACTGGAGCTAAAATAAGGTTTTTCTTGTAGGTGTCACCCACATGGGAGCCCTGAACCTACAGTACCCAAGGCTGAACTGGTGACAGGCATTACAGATGTTGAGATGTCACCCTGTGACAAAGAAAATGGTGTCACACACTGATATGAAGTGACCACAGAGCTGGAGAGCAGCTGTTCAACAAAACTGTTCTGTGGCTGTTAGAAAATGCTGATACTTGAAAAAACATTTATAAGGTGGGGCCATTGTGAAAATTGGTTCAGAATTGTCAAAATGTCAATTCTTTAAAAGAGTGTGTTTTGAGAATTGGATTTAGAAACTAAAATAATTTTACTGCAATTTTTAATAAAGGAAGCAGTAGAACAAAGCCTAAAGCTATCAAACAACCCAGACTTTATGTTACATCAAAGATGTGCTTTTTTGATCTGTATTAACAAGGAGAAAAAAACTTTAATTTTAAAGTTGAAAGATTCCATGGAAAAGGAAAAACTTTTCATCCAGGTCTAATTGTAATAACATGGCATGCTGTAGTAAACAAAATTAAATATAAAATGTAAATAAAAACCAAACTCTTTCTCATTTTGGAGGTTTATCAGTCACTGCATTCTTGTTATTTTTATGCTATTGGTAAAATAATAGTAAAAAAACCCTAAGCAGCTGTATCTTCTCCTGAACTGATGAGAATTCAAATACCAAGTAGCTCATAAAGCAGTTTTTGAGGACTACATGCAAATCTGACAGCCATATCCATTTACATTTCTGCCAGCTACTGCTCTGGCCTGAAAGAATTCAATGACCCAGCAGAGCTATGTTTAAATAACCTACAGTAACAAATCTGCTGAGAAAAGCCTTGCACAGCCATATTCCTGCAGCTATTACTTATCAGATGCTGCCTGAGCAGCCCTGTAAAGTATTCCTTTAGAAGCAGGCCTGTGAGAGCAGGAACAGAGGGAAACAACAGTATGGAAAATTTCTGACTTTTGAGAAGGCCGACGGATCTCTGAAATTACCCAAACCAAGCAGAGGTTGCAGATGGTGGACAGAGTTTGGGAAAAAAGGAAGGGTTACCTGATTCAGAAGGATGAGGGCAGGTCTTTGAGACTCAGAGGAAAGTACAAGTTCCTGGGCTTAGTAGAAAGAGTCAGGGAAGACAGAAGGAAAATGGTTTCAAGCCAGTGGGACAAATGGCACAAACACACAGCAGTAAATGACTGGTGGTCTCCAGCTCCATGGCTGGAAATTTGACACCCTACCTACACACTGATGGATGTAAAACCAAGCACAGCAGTAATGTCTAATCACAGAGAATCTGGTGACTGCAAACAGAAAACCACTCCAACAGCCAAGGTTGAGTGCATCACAAAAAAGAATTTGGGTTTCCAATTGAACCATCCATATGGAAACACATTCCTTGTCCCTAAACCTAATTTATAATTAATTCACATAATTCTTGGTATAAGTCTTAACCTAAACTGCTTTCAGATGTTTCCATTGCTGCAAGTTCCATCTCCAATCCAATGCCTTCAGCACAAGAACTGAAACTGAGGTAGGGATGAACCTGTATGTGGTGTCTACAGCCTGTCCACATGGACTTCAGTTAAGAAAGATGATCAGACTTCTAAACCAAAAGCTGTGCCAATAATATTAAAAGTACTTGTCAGAGTAGTATGATCCTTTCCTGACATGGGAGGGAGACTCCAGTATCCAAATTAAAAAGCATGGTTTGACCTCTGGTGCATCCCAGAGTCTCCACTGAGGTAACAAGGCCCTAGAGAAGTGACTGCTTTTATCAGACAAGACTTTCTTTGAGCATACATCAACCACCAGAGATGTCCTGATGCTTGCAGCTTGTTAAGACATTGATAACCCTACAGCACATTCATAATCCTACAGCACAGCCCAGGCCAGAGAATTCAGCAGGGCACTGCAAGGTTCAACTCTATTTGCTGTGAGTTTTGGGGATGCTGTCATGGACTGCAGCACTGAAAGCTGCCACGAGTCTGTGCAGGGCTCCTGTCAAGGGCATTTCAAAGTCACAACCACCTCCTCTAGAAACCTCAGAATTAAGACCTTAGAGTTTTATAGCAAGTGAATCAAAAAGTAAATCAATCTGGTGCTAAACCAAAGACCAAAAACCAGTAGCAGAAAACCTCCTAAAACCCTGGTGACCACCACAAGGCTCATCCTGCATGGGGAACTCTGATTCCAAGGGAGTTGTTCCTGAAGGGTAATGAGTTCCAAGGCACGGGCAGTGGCTGCAGGCTGAGTGGAAGCTCCCAGATCCCTGGGGAGCCTGGGCTGCTCCCAGATCCCCAGGTCATCGTGAGAGGAAGCAGATGTTTGTGCTGCCAGAGCAACACGGGGTCACTCAGAGGAGAGCTGGGCTTCCACACTAACTCGGCCACTGGCCTCTTGCTTGGCTGCTCTGTCTCCCCATTTCCTGGCAAGGCCGACCTCCTTAAAACTTTGCTGAGATTCACTCCTGAGAAGTTCTGCAGAAGCACCAGCAGTTGCAACGAGCCCATCATTTTAGTTTATCCACATGAAATAGGCAAATACTTGAGTCCCTGTAGGAATTTTCATAAAGCACACTGTGATTTAAGAGTAGCCTAATTACCAGATTCCTCAGCTGTTTAAGGAGCCGTGAGAAGAGGATGCATCCTTCCTCAGACCAGCTGATACAGTTAGAAAATTCAGGCAAGCTTTCAAGTACATGATCCCACTATATTTCTAGACTCACACAACTCAACATAATTAATGGTCTTTTCACCCAGAGAGTCCTGGGCATAAACGGAGAGAGCTGGAAAAGATCAGCAAAGTGGTATTCTGTTTCCATAAGCCAGTTCTCAGTTCTCCCATGTTTTTGTATTTCTTCAGAGAACATTTCCTTTAACCTGCATCTAATCTCTGACTAAGCTCAGCACACAAGTGGTATTTAACAAACAGCTTCCATTAAGAGTCCCAGTCCACTAAATTTCTGGCTGTTCCTTCTTTGTAAATAACCCCGAGCAATTGTTTCCCTTGCTGCACAAGAAATGTTTTCAATCACATGAGCCTCTGAGATATCAAGTGCCATCAGAAGCAATGTTTGTTTTGACTGCAAGAAGAAACAAGTATGTACCAAAAAAAAAAAAAAAAAAAAGAAAACAAAGGAAGTTGGGTTGGAAAGAACAAGGGTAAATATTTGAGAAATGCTATCAGAAATCTCATTTCTCTCTCTTGTTAGAGTAGAATAATCAAGGAATATGCCAGGGTGTCCCATGCTCTTACTGGGCTGTCATTTTTTAAGCTGAATCTACCTGCAAATAACTGGTTTCAAGTGGAACCTAGAAGTCCCAGGTGAGATGACAGATGAGACTGGATATTGGTGCAGCAATTGCTGATTGAAAAAGTTGATGTCTTTACACTGACAGGATGAACAAGAGACAAAGCGAACAGTTGCAGCATGATGATGTGATTGACCCCAGGTAACCCACAGCAGCAGCACAGCTGGGAGCAGATGTTTTGTGTCTTTGCCAAACCTTTTATTCTGCTTCCTTTTCAAATTTATCACTACTCCTTTCCCAGTGAGTCATCAACAGAAGGAGATTAGACAAACTCTCCAGCCTCTGAAAAAAAACCCTGGTAATCAGGTCCCTCCTTGAAGAAACAGTTTTATTTTCTACACTGAATATCTAAGCACTAATGCCAACACTTCTCCAGGCTGTACTTCAGCCTTCCCTGCAAAGCCTGTAGTCCCTATGATCCTTGACGACAAACTCTAATTTGCATCAAAGTCCAGTGGGAGCAAAGCTTTCATCACACCAAATACATCATTTGATGGCATCACTGTATTGAAACCTGCACAGATCATTAATCAGGACCAACATATTGTTATCTGTGCTTTGAACACACTGAATGTTTATTTGAACTATGCAATTCCTTTAGCAGCAGTATTTTTTGCTAACAAATCAGATGATGGTGAATTTCCCCTGAAGTTCCAGGACAAGGAACAAACCCTACCCTTGCTTTAGTGCAGTTTAGAACAGAATTTCAACTGTTTACAAAAACTCTCTGAGGAGGTGCAGTGCCTTTAATGATTAAATATACAGCAGAATTTGCTTATCCTAAATGGACAGGCCATAACACTGAGAGCCTTTCCAGACCTTCCCTAAATAATGCCAGGAAAGACCTAAGGACAGCAGTCGAGGAGCTTGTCATGGTACATCAGCAAAGGCCCTTCCACCACTTACACTTTTCCTAGTCTCGGCTCTGCTCCAGGCCTGCCTCATTAACCACCAGCAGGTGACCTCAGCTTGTTAAGTGTCATCTTTCTGAGAGCACAGGATAATTACACAAACCACTTCCCACTTCCTGGGACTCCTTACACGACTGCTACCCGTGAGCAATGTTGTGCACAAGGCCACTGATTCCATGAAACAAGTAGCCAAGGGGCTGACAGAACCAGACAGGATCTGTACTGCTGTTTGCTGACACAAAGTGGTAACCAAGACAGAAAACACAGCATAGAACTGTCACCTCAAGAGCCTTGGCAATCTACCCCTCAAAACAATCCACTTACAGCTGCGAGGTTGGTTTGAGTGCTGGTGCAACAGCTCCAGCCAGGTTCACTGAAGTTCACAGAGCTCACAGCACAGCAGGGGTGGAACTCCAGGCCCGTCCTTTGCTCCTCTCCTCCTAAAAATGAGCACTAACACCTGGGATGTGTAATTCAATGTGGCCTGTCATAACTGACTGCAGGCTATTTTCATGAACACATCGATCAATATGAGCAACAGTGAACACTGCACTGGATGAGGATTCACAAACTGGGAAGGCTACAGACACACAGCTTTAACGAGGTTTATAGAGGAACCTTTGGCTGCCACAGCCTCAGCAGCACCCAGCTTATACAAGCTGCCTTTCCTGTACTCAATCTGCACACCAAACAAACAACAACCGAGACTCCCAGGTAACCCCACTGCTCTCTCCACTTCTGTGAACTCCACACCAGGACATCAATCCAAGTCCCACCCCTGCCACCACAGTCAAATAGTTTCAAGACCTCTCCTTATCTGCACAGGCCACAGTGACCTCACTGGCAAACCAAGAGCAGAATTTACTACAACCTTCCTGCCATAACCTCTGACACTGTTGGCATATGCACATTTATTGCCCAAAAACTGACTTTACTGCATGTTTTGAAGGCTTCACACAACAAAGCTTCACAAAGACAAATCAATAACCACTTTTACATTTAACTTCACAGCCTTTTGCTTTACAATTTAGGATGCCTTGCCCACCTCTTCCCAAATCTTTTCTCATTTACTGTGGGAAAAACGTTGCTGCCAAGTATGTCAAGAGCTACTGAAATACAAACTTCCACCTCTGTGGGAACACGCTCTGTGCTTCTCTTACCCCAGCAGCTTTGGCGTCTCAAGGCTCCTCACCTCTGCCACTTCCCCAGCCTAACTTCCATCTCCAGAGGTAAAGGGTTTCCTCTAGTCTGCAGGAACAATCCTCCTGAGGACCAGACTTCCTCCTTTGATTTTCACCCACTTTGTGCCCACTAGTGCCTGACATTAGCCCTTCTACCACCTTTGCAAGCCCCAGTGCAGAGCGTTGCTCAAGCCCTGTGCTCCTGTGCATTTGGCAGCCCAATGACTCCTCTGCCATTCCTGCACTCTGCCAGGGACAGCCTAAGCTACAGCACCAAGTGCAAACCTTCACACTCAAAGCTGGAGTTGCAGATCCCACAGGCCAGCTCCACAGCACACCTTTCCCTTGGCACATCCATCTCCTAACTGTGGCTCTAGTATTTCTACAGATACACAGGGGAGGGAAAACTGCCTTTGGAAGATATTCAAGTGCATCTTGCACATCCAGGGACATCGCATGACAACACAAAGCCCTGCATGATGAGGCTGATAATTAATGCAAGTCTAAAGCAGGTAAATTTAGTGTGGTCCACAGTCAGTGTGCTCAAGGCAGCAGCTCCAGCAAGCTATCCTGGGAATCAAGAGCCATTTCCATCCTGTCCATTATTCTCCAAGGCCCATACAGAGTACTGGACTGGTGGGGTAGATTTCATTTCTTTTATGGGTCCAGGATTGCAGGGGCACATCACACCCTTACCAGCTCTCACCCCATGCCATTCACCTGCATCACACTTTTATGGATCAGAGGCCCCAGGCATTACTTCCCCCCCCCCGCCCCTTACTCACCAGAAAATCACAAGTTTCTACAGTCATTTCAGCACCTAACTCAAAACTCAGGCTCTTTCTAAATCACTGGAAGTACCTGAATCTATCCCTTCCACTCTATCCCTTGGATATTCCAATATTTCACCTCATTTTGGCTTTTCAATACGTAGGAACAATAAACAGGTATGACATGAAAACTTAAGGCTCTCTAGAAGGCACTCCTGTGAAATTCAGAGGGACAACTGTGAGATGAAGTCCTGAGCAGTCAGGGGCTGAGGAACCAAGCCCAGCTTGACAAGGTTTAATTAGGTTGTTACAGCCAAGCTTGGTTCCCCTAATGAACAAACCCAGGTGGTTTTCTCGTCTGTCCCACCTCTGACACTTGGCAGTGACCCTGCACTGTGGGGCACAGGCCATTTTAGGTTTTCATACAGCCCTGAGCCTGGCTGCCCTCTGTCACCACACTGACGTGTGCCACACTAGAGTCACCTGCTTCCAGAGCTGCACGTGAATGAGACTGCTGGGGCTACAGAGCTCATAAACCAGGAGTGACGCTTCACAAATGAATAGACTGTGCAGTTCAACTTTTTTATTTTAATAAAATCAAGAATATGCACAGCACATGCAGTGCTAGCATCTAAACTAATACAATAAGCAATTCTAAACCTACAGTGACTTGAAATTCAATTTTCACATTCAGCAAGTTTAAATCCATTCTTGCATATTGGTTTGAATCCTTGTATCTGAACTGAAAATATTGCTGGCTGATAAAACTTGCTAAAATGCACAAGTCACTGATTATGCCAATACAACAAAGATAACCACATGTTTGAGGATTGCAATGTGCCAGAAATTCACTGAAAAAAAAAAAAAAACCACACAACTAAACAAAACTCACGCAACAAACATCTGAGAATCTGGACACTTCACATCAGTGTTTAGAAGTGTTTCATAAATATCTTAAGACAAGTGTATCAAAACCTTGGCATGTTTAATTTTAAGTTGCCAATTTTTGTTTTACTATCAGAAAGTTATGGCTATACTGCCAATGCCGGGTCTGCTTAATTTGACTTAAGAGTTTAATATGACTTAAACATTAAAAGCTCACACTACCCCGAAATATATAATTTCACGCATACGGTGACATTCAACATTCAAGTGCCAGTGTTTTTGTACTGTCTTTTGGTCAAGTTTCTTTAAACTTTCAAAGAATCACTTTTAGGCTTACAAAAATAAATATTTGTCAAAAATGTTCAATAAATATTACACAAAACTAGCAGCAAAAAGTATCTAGAAATCTGTCGTGTGCAAATAGTTTTCTTCCCAGCTATCATTCCCATGGTCCCAAATAAGTTTTAGAATCTATTTCCTTCTCCTTAAACAAGCTGCGTTCAATCTCCAAGAGACAAAATAAGATTGGAAGTTAAGGACACGCACACAAGACATATATAAAATTCTCTGAATGTGCAATAAAAGAAGTATTTTGTAAAAAGTTATGGGCAAAATGTACAAGGGCCTAAACCTAGACTTGAAATAGCACCATAACAAATGACCTCAATACTGTCAAGTGCACCTACTTAATAAAAGTTTTAGAACAAGGCACAATACACTTGAAAAAATCTATTGCACTTTAGGAGATTTTTGCCATTTTCCTATGCCACTGTAGATTAGTTGTTAACTGCTCTGGCCGCAAAGTTAGCACAGAAATTCCAAGTGGCAGAGGCATTTTTCTGGTGGACAATACTTATCTTTGGCCAGATTTAGCATAACAGACTATAAATACAATGGAAACCTATGCAACTAAAACTGACTAAAACTGCACTTTAATAGCAGAATTGAAACCTTGTGCAGTTTATGTACATTTCCAACCTCTGTGATCTCAGGTTTGTTTGTTACTCTTCTGGAGCCATTTTACAAAGTCTACAGTAAGCCAGTTTAACATCTCCACGCAGCTTGAACAGAGTAATGTGAATCTGCATTAAAATAAAGCCTGCTGCATAATTCTTCCTGTTCATACCCTCTTGACCAAAAAACATCAACACTAGCATGCGTTATTAGACCAAAAATTCAGTCAGGCCCTTACGGAGGACCAATCACTGCCATGGTCAGCCATTCTACCATTTCAATTTCATATGGCAGGCATTTTTAAAAAGTCTAAATAGATGAATTCTCCTAAAAACTATTTCAAGTTATCAGACCTTTAAACGTTCCCTGTAATGTTCTGCCCACATTTGGCTAGCTCACATTAATGATCTGCCTAAATATTGAAAAAGGAATTGCTGTATTTACTTGCATTAACTTCAAAAACAGTGCTTTTAATGTATGCATGTATCCATACATCATCTCATCATGACTGGAATGGCTTATTAAAGGCTATCAGGTTCTAAGTACCTATCCAGGATAGAGTGAGCAAATCAGAACTTTAACTTAGTACAGTTTTGCCACATTAGAAACTAATTGCATTGATATGCTTCAAGATGTTTTATTTTTCAAATCTGCAGATACCAAAAGCCCTAATGCAGGCTACCGCATAAGTTTTTCTTTGTAATATTATGGATGAATCAGTGATTCCTGTTTAAGTTGTATCACACCTGTGTGCCAAGGTTTGATTTTAGCCCAAGTTCAGTAATTTTTATTTTGTCAAAACAATTGATATCTTGAGCATTACTGAGCCAACAGGACATCAAAATAAAAGTTGTCTAAAGTTAAAGGCACAGTACATTAACAAACAAATGATCCTCAGTCACAAAATCATAAATGCAGTTTCTGGGTGGGGATGGGTGGGAGGGGAGTTAATCCTGACTACAGCAATAAGAGTCTTCAAAACCACCTTCGAGATAGGGCTACTTGTTCCTTTATTTCCATCTTGTGACCTTGAGCTCCCTTAAAAAAAATTTCAGTGGAGAATCACAGCTGGTAATGTACTGCGAGTTCTTGAAGCTACACAAGGTATAGTCTGGCTAAGTTACATGTGGTTTCCATATTAGCTTGTTTGGTGGGGTATCTGCTGCAAGCAGATCAGTTGCCCCACCAGTCCACCCCCTGGGAGTTATAGTTTCCTCCATATCCATCACTGTTGTAGAAGCCTCCATAACCACCACCTATGAAAGGCAAGAGAAAGTGATGCTTAATTAACTCTAAAGACTGGCATCTTTACAACAAGAAAACAACCCAGGTATCTGCTGTCTATTGAAGAGCCCCACCCAGCAGTACTGTCAAATGCACAACATTAAACTAATACTGGAAAGGCAGGTAGCACCAAACCAGCAGTCAGGCAACCTGCACTGGCCTAGATCCAAGCACGATGAGACAGCACGACAAGCACCAGATGATCTCTTATTCAAACATTACACCCAGTTTTACCCCAGCAAGCATTTCAGGTGTACCTGCTGTACCCTCTCACCTCCAAAGCCTCTGCTGCCACTCCCGCCGCTGCGGCTGCTGGTTGACCGGCTGCTGCTGGAGCTGCTGCTGCCGAAGCCGCTGCTCGTCCGGTAGTCCCTGGCTCCGAAGCCTCCGCTGAACCGACTGCTGCAGAGGGCAAGAGACCAACACGGGAGTCAAACAGGGGCATGGTAAACACTGCACACGCTGGGATTCACGCACTCTGACTCTGGGTACCAGCCACAGCTGGCCAACAGCCACTGCTGAGGTGAGCACACTTTAGAAGCACCCCAAGGCTACCTGGAAAGATCTGATTTGGTGAAATCTCTGCCTCCACAGGATTTCCAACCCTATCAGTGTTCAAGCGACCCATTTATGACTATCTCTCATGATGTACAAGATGAGGATTTTGCAAGCATACTGCAAAATGGAAAACAAACTCAAGCCAAACCTAATGTGGTTGGATCATGTCAACTACATTAAGACAAAGTTCTCATTCTACCCTTGCAAGCCAGTAAACAAAGGTTTGTATTACAGTGTTTCAGGTTTCCACAGCAAAACTATTTTACAAGTGGCCTCACACCTTCCTTCCCTTCTCTTGTTTTGTGAGGAGGCACTGCATTGCCTTCTCCTAAACATCAAACCAGCTGTTTAAGGTACATATCTGGCACAGGGAGGGATATGCATTTCTGTTTTATAGCTGCATTTACAGTTATAAAATGGTTTTTGATAACATCATTCTATCTCGGCTGTATCTAGCTGCTTGCTTAAGAGGAAAGAGGTCTTATGTGTTAACTACCTTATGAATAGCTAGAACAAAACCAGACAGACACTGTCACCTTTGCACACACCAAGCTCAGCTTATACTGCACTTATCCTCTGTGTTTTCAGACTGAGGACAAGTACCAGACTGAATATACATCTCTAGCCAAAGCTGTGCCTCTTACCTCTTAGATCGCCCACGGCTGCCTCCTCCTTTGTGATGCTGTTCATAGGCCATGTTCTCCAGCCAGGATGGTACTTCTTGCTTAGCCTCCACAAGGAGATCAAGCAAGTCCTTTGTAATGTTTATGTTCCTCTCATTGAAGAATGAAGTGGCAAGACCTGAAGGAGATACTCAGTTCTGGCTACACACAATCCAAGTACACTGCAGCACTTAAACCCATTCCACATACCAGTTCCCCACAGCCAAGCCTGGAAACACTAGCATTACTTAAAGAGAGCTGTTTGAGATCATTACACCACCACAGATAGTCACAAAATCACATTTACTGGCAGACACAGAAGACACCAGGCTTACATGTAGCAGGAGAGCCTTTTGATGGCACTAGAAACATTACCCAAAGGAACTGGTAAACTTTCCACAGCGGCTACACAGCAGTGACCAGCTTTTGGTCACAGAAGGCAGCTCGCAGGCTTCTCTCAAGTACTTATTTGAAATTTATTACTCAGCCTATACAACTGCACCTGTCAACTTAGGTATGAAGTGCCGTCTGTGAAAACCCCAGGTGATACTTACCAAGGTTTCCTACACGGCCTGTACGGCCAATACGATGTACGTACTCCTCAATGTCACTCGGCAAGTCGAAGTTTATGACATGCTTTACATTTGAGATATCCAGTCCTCTTGCTGCTACCTAGTGGTTAAATGATTCAGTCAGATTTTGGTAACACTTGACAGGCCAAGAAATAGGCTCACATGGTGGAGTTTTACAGATTTTACTTACTGCTGTGGCAACAAGAATGGGGCTCTTGCCAGAGCGGAATTGGTGCAGCGCCTCCTCTCTGTCCCTCTGCGAGCGATCTCCGTGGATACTTGTACAGGCATAGCCTTCGTGGTACAGGAAGTCCTCAAGAGCATCTGCCCCCTTTTTAGTTTCCACAAACACCAGAGTCAAAGAATCTTTACCTAATAAAAATTAGAGCCCAGGTTAGCAGAAGAAAAGCTGCACAGACAAATACAGGGTCTGTAACCTGGTAATAGGCAGCTTAAATTCTCTACCCATTTATTCTGAAGTAACATCACTGGGGACCTCCCTGCCCTTTTTTTATTAACAGACATGCTTACATCAACTGGATACTGGCATTTAACCAGTGCAATACACTCACCACATGTCAACAAAATACCCTTTCATTCACCTAAGCAATAGAAATTCTCATTGCTGGAGTCATTAGATTTGCCTACTTTAAATTTTGCCTTATTTGCTTATCTGCAGCTGTTCTTTACCTGTGGCATTTAGCAGGTCAAGCAGGAACGATCGTTTGTCTGGCTCTTCTACCCATACTACTTTCTGTGTGATGTTCTCAGACGTAGAACCTACTCTGCCAACAGCCAGAAAGATGTATTCATCAAGGAAGTCACGAGCAAGCATCTAAAAAGCGGGAGGGGGAAAAAAAAAATCACAATCAAATCATACTTTTTCCCACCTTCCAAAGGTGAAATTTCTTTGGCCTAATGAGCTTATAAGTATTTAAACTTGTTAAGTACCTGGATTTCCTTGGGGAAAGTAGCACTGAACATCATGGTGTGACGAACCCCCTTTGGTGGCATAGTATCTTGTTCAACAATTCGACGAATTTGAGGTTCAAACCCCATATCAAGCATTCTGTCAGCTTCATCAAGGACTAAGTACCTAAATAGCAGTAAAAAAACCATCTTCAGAACATTTTTCTCTTAGCTGTGCTCTACTGTCTGCACTGGGTTACAAATTCTCACCTAGATGTTTAGGCAGGCCAAAAGCTACAATCTGAGGTCCTTAACTTTATCCTGCTTTAGGTCATTCGTACATGGACAAGCAACGCTTTACTTACTTGCAGAAATCCAGTCCAATCTTTCCTCTCTCCATCATATCAACCAATCGTCCTGGAGTTGCTACAAGCAAGTGACATCCACGTTCTAGGTCACGGATCTGCTGGCCGATGTCTGCACCACCATACACAACGCAGGGGCGAACTCTGGAGCGGTATGCAAACTGTAAAGCAAGGTAAGTTAGCACCAAGAAAACTTCTACTTGAGCTATGTCATAATAATAAACTGTTAGATATACCTTTCTGGCTTCCTCATAGATCTGCACAGCCAATTCTCTAGTGGGAGCCAAGACCAGTGAGATTGGATATTGCTTACGGCGCCCATACCTCCCATTCTCCTGAAGAAAGAAACAACCTTGGCATGAGCACCCAAAACACAAAGGGAAAGAAAAAAGCTACTGCAGGCAATATTTAAGACAGGCCAGCAAGTTTAAGGCAAGGTAGGGTTGAGAGCCAATGTGAGCACTGCCCCTGAAGACAGCCCTATAACATGGCCAAGGTTCAGCTCTGGGTCACTATGCCAACAGCTGCACAATCCTGGTCTCTACAACAAGCACTGCAATCACAAACTTCAGCAGCAGAGAAGTAACAGCCATAGAACCAGTTACTTCCTATTCTGAAATTACCACGACATAGATGTATGACCAAGCAGCTTTTTGTAGCAAGTGAAGTGCCTTTTAAGCTTATGCAACAACAAAACCATTAATTTAAAAAAAAAAAATTGGACAGTTATGCATCCAACCCCTCAGGTAGAAAAAAAGGTAATCCACAGCCTGCATTTTTTAAGGAAAACACCTCAAATCTTCTAGAAGTTGAGATGCTTGCCTATCACACCCAAAATGATGACTAGATTTAAGACCAGCTATTGTGTTCAGTAGCACACATCAGCTCTTATGCAGAGGGAAAAAACCCCAGACCCATGACACTGGTCATCGCTCTCCCAGGACTGGTATTTGAATACTTGCCTTCATTGCTCTCAAGGCATCACCAGGGCCATCTGCATATATCTGGCTCAGTATTGGTAGAAGAAATGCAGCTGTTTTCCCAGACCCTAGGAGAATACAAGCCAGTATTATTAAGAGTTACTGTTAACTACAGCACTAATCCTGTATCAGTAACACCTGCATTAGACTATGGCTGCTACTTGTGGCACTGGAGCACCCTCAGCACCCCAAAACCCTGAAACAAATGTGGTTTAAGACATGAATATGTCTCAAGAAAAACACAGTAAATCTAGTCAAGTCACATCTAAAACAGATCCAAGACTGAAGCTAATGAGCTTTTAACACAACTATTTCTACACTCTGCACAGGAGGCTCTACCTCTTACCTGCAGTAATACAAGACCCCACTTCTACTGAGACTAAGCAGCAAAGAGTTATTGACTTACCTGTCTGAGCACAGGCCATTAAGTCCCTCTTTTCTTTAATAATAGGTATTGCATGTTTCTGGACTGGAGTAGGACGGGTGTAGCGTGTGAGTTCAATGTTTCCCATTATAATTTCTCCCATGTCAACATCACTGAACTGTAAGATATTTAGAAGGAGTAAGATCAGAATCCTTCCCTTCAACCACCATGTAACACAACATTCAGTTTAACAAGTCATTTATAAGGTAGCTCTTGTTCCAGCCTTTTACATAGACATTATCTATTAAGTTACAGAGTCACACAGATACTTAGTCCGGTTTTCTAAGCAATTTTTAAAAAGCCAGCCAAGCCTGACGTGCAGGCTACACTAGCACACACACTGTGCTTAGCCTAACACTGCCTATGCCTTAGCAGCTGCTCCCAAATCAGCATCTCCAAAGCACTTGTGCTTCCTCACTGGTTCACTGTTTAAGGACAAGTTACAGCTAAAAAGTAAGCTGTGAGTGTTTACTGAAAAAGCTTACACAATTTCTTCCCGGTCTTAGTTCATCATATGCAACCCTCTTCTGCAAAAGAGCTTAGCTGCAGGAAGGGAAGACAATGTTTCCTTTCCTCCCTAAATTCCAGACATCAAGACATCAAGCTACTCACGCAGAACACTCATATTAGCAAAACAGACTTTTAAAAAAACTTACACTTTCAATATGTGGAGGACAATTGCTGCCTGTTGCTTCAACAGGAATATCATCGTATTTCTCAAAGTTAATGCCAGTATTGCTTCCTGAAAAGAGTTCCCTAAAAACAGAAAGGGGAAGTATCTTTACTTGCTGGAATCATCCAGTGACCCTCCCCCATGAATCAGTGCTATTCCATGACTTACTGTTCTAGACGTTCACTTGGGGGGAGAGGCTTTGACCAGTCATCCTCATCTGATTTGTCACACCAGCGGCTGTTCCCGCCACGGTCAAATCTGCCGAAGCCGCTCCGGTCATAGTCCCCGCCTCTGCCACGCTCCTCATATCTAAACACAGCACGAGAATCAGACCACCCTTCCCAGGCAACAGGGGGTACTGACATGCAGAATCAAAGCCTTAACAAAGCAGCAGTGTATGCTCTGTGTATTACATACACAACTGTGGAACAACTCAAAATCATCAGGTTATACACATTTGCTTCTTGACCTAAGCACAGAAATTAGTCCTGGCCATCAGATCAGGTCACATTTTTCTGTGTCAGACAAGAGAGTTTGCCATGACTTCAGAGCTCAGTTTAGTTTAACACAGCGGACTTTGTATCATCAGTTTTGATTAAGCATAACAAATGTAAACAGCCATCTGCCAGTGGAGCTGCAACCCAAGTTGCTCAGTCTTTGCCCTTTCTTTGTAGAGAGCTCCTTTTAAACCTCCTAAGCAGCATTATTTTGTATTCCCCCCACACCCTTTCCTCTGCCTCATTCTACACAGGTCTCCCATGTCCAAACAAAACCCTCCAGTGCTGCAATTTGTTCCTTTATTCCCCCACCACACATGTGACCAAATACCTCCGTTATGTCATATAATTATTTCATAAAGAGGGAGCTCACCTGTATTACTGACTTGGAAAGAAGGTGGAAGAAGTCCTTACCTCAACTGTTTAGTTTTTGGCCTGGTAAATCATGTTTGAGAAAAGTCTGGATACAGGACTAGGTCAGCTTTACTAAGTAGTCGATAAAGGTCACTCTCACCACACTTGTGCATACAACGCATGATGTGTGTAAGACTGATCAAGTAAGGCAGAGAACCTGCAAGAGTCTCACCCAGTTTTATTAACTACACTTTTTAAACAAGAAAAAATATAGAAATAAAAAAAATCCATAGTGATGTATTGTGTGTGCTCCCAACAGCTCTTCACAGTTCTCCTGGAAGTAGCCACCCACCTAGCACTTCTTTGGTGAATGCTGAAGTCAGCCAGACACTACAGCTGCAGTGAGTGGCTGGTGGCAGACTACAGGGCACATTTTTCAACATGCAAGCTGCCCATCCTTGGAATCAAGTAGCTTTAAAGGCAAGGTTCTCTCCCTCTTTCCTCCCCTCCCAGGCTCCTCCTACCTCATGCTGCTCACACCTGGAACTCTAATTTTAGCATCAAGATTCCAAGTGCAGTGCTAGAGCTGGGGCAGACTTCATTGCACCACCCAGACGAACAAGTACTTGCCTCCCTCCTCGGGACCCGGTCCCGCGGTCGAAGAAGCTGGATTTCGCGTCGCGGTCGGAACGCGCACCGAAGCTGCTGTAGGCATCCTTGTCTCGTCTGGAGCTCCAGCCACCGCTGTCGAAACCTAGCAGAGAAAGGCATTTCAGCCAAACACTGCACAGTCCAGGCTTTTACAAGAAAAAAACACTTCTGTCCATGCTGAAAGGTCTATGGGACTGAATTCCTTCAGGGACAGAAGATGCATGAATGGTAAGACTTGCTCAACAAGGGACTGAGCATTTCTCACCACCCATCAGAACTGAAATGTCTCCCTGCATGTACAACAAGCATATTGGGTTTTTTTAAAGAACGGGCATTTGCCTTAGTACAAGTATTTCAGCTCCCTACCCTGGAAAGATGGGTATCAGAAGAAACTTTAAGATGCCAAGTCTTGCCAAGCCTCATCTACACCATCTCTCCAACACGAATCCTTTACCACATTCAATTTTTGCAGGTGAACAAGGCCTCTCAGAGATCAATAAATGGTATCAGAAATCCAAACAGAGGTTAGAATGTTTTATCATACTGCAAGTACACAAAGCAGTGTGATCTGCACAGACTACAACTAACAGCACCATACTCAAAGAAAGTATATGGAGCCCTTCACAACAAATTAACCACCCTGAATTTTTCCATAGCACTTCTACCTTTGCCTACGGCAGGTGCCTACTTACATAGTTAACTCAAAAAAATACAAAGTACCTCAGCTTGCCAGAGTATAAAAATCTCACTTTTATTCTGCTACTAGGGCCCATGAGGTAGCAGAAATGTGAAGCTTTAAACACTGCCCTGATACTGAACTAAGAAATTAGTTCCCCTTTCAGAGGAACCTCTTTCTTTTTGACCTTTCAGAGGTCCAACCTCCCCAGCTTTGTCTAACATATTCGATCTCAGCTATGGGATTCCAGCAGAGAGTAAGTTAAATAATGGAGCAAATAAATAGAGTCACTCCTGTGAGCATGCTTTGCCAGCTCCACAGCACAAAACCAGTCCAGAGCTACTATTCATGAGACAATAAAAGCAACCACAGAACAATCTCATTCCAAAGAAAGGGGCTGTTCTAGGCCCAGTCTCTCTGAAAAGCTTTGCTACCAGAATTACCCTGCCTTTTTCCATGTTCTCTAAAGAGTGCCATTCACCTTGCCTCTGTTTTTTTTAATTTAAGAAATTCCAGTACCCAGAACCCAGAAATGTACTGGTCACAAGGGAACTTTAAAAACTACTGTGATAACTGTAACTCTTTTGTCTGGATAACTGAAACAGACAGCAAAAATAATCCATCCATGAAGTTTTTTAGCACACAAAATCATGGAATGCACTTCAAGACCTCTAGTGCTTTAAGAAGTAACATTAGTCCCTAAAGATATTAACTTCAAGAAAGTTATTTTGGCTAGTTTAAAAGATAGCTAAATACAGATTTTATTATGAGTAACTTTCAGGCCACACTACAACTATTGGGGTATGTCATTCTGCCAAGGGATCTAACAGCAGTGGTACTGACAGAGCCATTTTCAGGGATACAGATGTAGTTTTCTTAACAGTGAAAAAACTGAACTGACACTGTACTTCAGATCTTCTAGCAAGCCTGAGAAGCTGAAGTCAAAATTTTATACTCCAAATAGCCTACAAAGCAACCTCATTCACCTAGCTCACTATAGCACTCATTTCTGAAGCTGGGACCTTGCCATAATTTTAAGGTAGCACAGCAACTTCTACAACAAAGACAGGTGCACACATCCTGCTTCACCAATTCACCTTTCAGTCTGGCATTCCTACTCTGACTTTATTTGTGGATCAGCACAGAACACAGGACCAGGCCATACGAGTCAATTCTAAGGAAATGACAAGCGAGAATTTCAGACATCAAATGGTAAATTAAAACCAGAAGTAAATGCCCTGAGAAAACCTGTAACACACCAGAGATCAACTTCTCTGAAGTGAAGAGAATGATTACAACACTATGCAAAGACTACCAGGAAATTCCTTAAAATGTCAAGGCTTTTGGGTTTTTTTGTAAGTGAAAACCTGTAGAGATGCATCTCCCTTAACCAGCATTTTAATTCACGTTTTGTCAGCTCACTTGAAAACCTGCCACATGCAGCAGCAACAATCCTTTTTTCTTTTTTTTTTAAGATGGGAGAAACATCAAGAGTTTGTTGTGTGGTTAAGGCTGCATCAAGAGTTTGTTGTGTGGTTAAACACTACCATGCAACGTTGCTTCCTCATGTCTAAGATTTGAAAAACCTGTCATTAAAAATTCCAAGAAGCAGCCAAAATTCAGAAGTTTCAATGCAGCCAAAGAATCACTGAGTTATGCAAACAGAAGCAAACATCACTTTAATGGAAGTACAACTGTAGAACAGACTTCAAATCATCCTACAAGATAGCTCAGCTTTACAAGCCCAGACTCATGATGCTTCCAACAGGGTGCTGAGCTGGAACTTCTCCATTCAGCAATTACGAACCCTGCCACAGGGAACCAGGAACATGCCAATGGTACAGCACACAGCCAGGCTTAAAGGCAAATTTTCAACATTAGGTTTACCAATGTTGGTAGCCAAAGTCAGATTATGGTCTCATGACCTATTTACCTTTTTGTAAGGTTAAGCTCAAGTCCCCAGGAAAGCCTCATGTAATCACACCCACACTGCCATGTCTGAACTCTGGTTTTCTACACAAGAAAGTACAATGCCAGTCCTACACATAATAGGTCATGATAGAAATCAAGGTTACTGCATCTTTTACCTACAAAACTTAGGTACTAAACATTACAAGAACAAATCTATGAACAGCAAATGTTCACGACCACCTGTTGTCAAAGCTGTTCCCTGCTTTTGAGAAACCTGCACATTCCCCAGATTTGGCAAGTCAGCTTCTTGCAAGACTGCTCATATTTGAGGTCACTGTGACTGGGAACAAGAGCACTAAACCAGCTGCCAACCAGTCCTTCTCCTTTTCCTAGAACATTCAGCTCTGGTAACACGCTGTTTATCACTTGGTGCTTCAGGCCACACGTCTCTCACATAAAAAAAAACAAAAAACAAAACAAAACAAACCCCCAAACAAACAAACAAACCCAACCCTGAACACCCAGAAAACCCACTAGTAGCTTGGACACATATGTAGGCAAGACAAGAACAGATTGATCTTTCTTCAAATGGTGTAAGGCTAGAATGAAGCATTTTTGATCTAGTCAGATTTAAAGTGACATAGCTCCAAAAGCACTATGAGATTATCATGTAAGTATTGCCCTCCCACCCACTCATAATGGAAGCCATCCTCTAGAAGTATTGAAAACTATCTGTGAAAGTATTGAAAAGAATCTGTGGAAGTTTACTGCTAAGAAACAGATGAGATCCAAGTCCTCCCATGCCACAAAATTTCAATTCATTACGATGTAGCACTGCAGGAAGAGTTTTAGCTGCTGTATTCTGGTGTATTTCAACAAGTGTTTGAGAAATGTTTCTCTCATATCCACTCTAGTCACCAGACATGACAACACGTGCTGCGGCACCTGCCCCATCGGGATCTGACACAGACAGATCATGATTTACCTCACTGAAGTGTTTTAAGAAACTTTTCTTCTGTATTATGTTCTGTTTAGAAATTGATATGGAAGATGGAAGCGCAGTTTCTCAGCATAAACCCCTGTGTAACCATGTGACCAAAACAGGTCATGAACTTCTTGCTTCTTCACCAACAGCCTGCACTTCCTTCTGCAAGTACTCCCTGGGGCTTCCAAAAAAACTGCAGGAAGCTGAACAGGGACATCTCTTCATGTAAAAATATGCAATTACAAAGTGAAACTGTGTTGTTTGTTTGTTTATAATAAACAACTGATTGCTGTAAGTTCCACAACACAGTCACTAGCAAAAAAACTAGTACCCACAAAATCCATCCAGACCAACACTCAAGATTACATGGCTTGCTAAGATTGGAGACTCCATCTTGCTCCAGTCACAGCTAATTGTTACACAGACAAGGAAGGTATTTCATCAGTCTGAACCTGAGCTTAGGATATGAGTTGGTGAAGGGAGCTAGAGGAGCACACTAAAAGCAGGATGAAGTTGCCATGTTTGGCACAGCACAGTCAAGCAGTCTGTGTAATTGCCTTCAGCAGTACTGCCAGAACCTCACCAGTCTGCTCCTAGAGAAGCAAGAAGCAGTGAAGTGCTGTGCAGTGTTTCTGATACATACCCTGTTTTGAAGCTTCCCTGTTCCGCAAGTGAGGAGGAATGTATCGGCCTTCTAGGGGACAAAAGAAAGGCAGTGTTACAGGCCCGTGGGGTCAGCACATCTTGAAATGCTCATCTTGTCAACAACAGCTTCTGCTTAGTAAAAACATCTGCCTTTATGGCCTCCTGCAGCATTTAAAACAATCCTTTAACACAGCACTTGGTAGCATGCTCTCAGTTGAAGTCTGAGGCTCTTGCACACCCATTTAGGCAGCTGGGTTAAGGCACAGATGTCCATGGTTCCTCTGACGGAATCCCAGCCATTTATGGGTGTTACAGTGTCTACACAAACCTGTCTTCCCAGAATCCATTAAGGCTTAAGCTGGTGCCAGATACTTGAGCAGCTCAAGATATTTGCTGTGACATACAAGTACTGGCACTCACAGTATCACCACCAGAATTTTTCCTTCCCCTTAAATCCAGCCATGCCCTCCATTGAGCTCAGAGCAAACCAGAAGCCACACCTGACTGCCTCTGAATAGCATTCCTCGTTTACAGTCCAGAAACATCTGTCTGCTGAAGCAACATGAATGAGGAAACACCAGCCACAAGCTGAATGGGAATTCCTGGAAGATTCTCCCCGTTAAGCCTTGCATATCAATACCACCTTCTAGTCAGTGACCTGAGATCAGCAAAGCTGACATTCCTACTCTACCTGGATATTTTATGAAGACAAATCACCACATTACTACAGCCAGTGGCCTCAGATGAGAGGCAACTGAAAATCTGGGACAGAACTGGAACACAAAGTTCTCTCAAGCTAATTAAGTGCTTCAGAAATGTGCACACACACTGCAGCATTACAAATTTAAAGTGGTTCTATCTAAAACACACAGTGTTTTCAAAGCAAGCTTAACTGGCAACCTACTATTTCCTGATTAGCCTCTGTAAACTTTGGCTTTAGAAATTCTTTTTACAGCTGCAAGCCCCCAATTTCTACAACTGTGTTTGTAAGCTTGAGAATTTGCATGTACTTACTGCTTGTAGAGCTTCCTTCACTCTGAGAGTCTGAGGAATTCAAGTCTAGACCAGAAAACTAGAAGACATAAAACAAGTATCAACATGTTTCACCATGAATTTATACTAAGATACAAAAAAATCTTTTTGTTTATCAGAAACAAGTTACTGCAAAAATATTTTTTTATATGGTGCCACATCAGGTCTCCTATTATTACTCAGTTTATATCATTTTTAGTATTTTTATACCCACCAATAAACAGACACCCAGACGGGCAGCAAGGCCAGCAGAGTATCTCACACCCACCAAATCACTACCACAGACTTCTGCTTCAAACTGCGTGCAAGCTAAAGAGCCATTTTAAATAGAATGAATTTCAGTGCACTCAAAGGCATTTAGATTTGGGTCAGTAACAAATTTTTTTGCTACAGAAACTTTAGCACAAGTAATGCCAATTCAGTTGGGCACTTCACTTGTAGAGACTCAAGGTATTTTTGACTGCACCAACACTACTAAGACAACACAATCTTCACGTTTGAGGAACTACTGCTTACAAAACAGCAGGTGATGTATGCTGACATCCTCAGCAAACACAATTTTTTGGGTTGTTTTCCCCTAAGCGTTTCTAGCCTTCAGGCTCACAGTAAAGTTTCCCAAAAGATGTTCAGTTCACGCAGTGTTGGTGCCGCTCAGAGGCGCTAAGTCAAACACAATATGGATTCATTCCAGCAGAAAGCAGTGGGAAACCGATAAAGCTTCAGAACCAACTTATTACAATTGTTTCCCTGCATGGCCGGATTACAAACTTGTATCAGAAAAATAAGGCATGTTTAAATACAAATAAATTTTGTATTGCACAGAGTATTTTCCAACACGAACTGAATTAAAAGCAAAGACTCCAATGCACTGCCCTTTCTGACGCTCAGCTGCGTGAGCTGCCGCCTAAAGACATTTAATTCTTTAAGGATTCTCCCACGGCTGACCTCGTAACATCCTCTTTAAAGCTACCATTTAAAATGTCATCTGTCTAGCTGATCGAAGCATCAACATAGGGCTTTAGAATGGTTCTGATTTTTAACAGCATTTTAAAAGCTCTCTACTCGGTCAAGGCGGCTCTCCACCATCAACAAGACGCGATGCATTAATCCTCTGGCAGTGAATCCCCACGGTGGGGGCAACACTTGCCAGGCGCTGCCTCGGGCCCCGGTGGCGCAGCCCCGGCGCCATCTCAGTGCGGCACTGCGGGCTGGATTCCCGGCGCAGCAGGAGCGGCTAATCCGGCTGCCGGCGCCCGTCACGTGTGGCGCGGGGGGGGAGCGGGGAGAGGGGAGGGAAGGAAGGGCCGTCTCCATGACCTACTTCGCGGGAGCGGCCGAGGGCGAGCGCTGCCCGGCCGCGCTCCCGCTGCAGCAGATGCGGCTCCTCCTGCCCCGGCCGCCTTCCCCGAGGGTTAGATAACCATCGATCCCGCCCCAGCGCGGGGAGGGAGGCGGGGGATGGAGGAATGAAGAGGAAGAAAATAA
>WEZZ01024552.1:20843-46295 GCA_013400585.1 Chloropsis cyanopogon | reverse complement strand
GCCGCCATCTTGTCGCTCCCCCCTCGGCGGGCAGTGGCGCAGCGCGTAATGGCGGCGCGGCGGGGAGGAGGGGCTGCTGCGCCCTGAGCACACCGGCCTGCCGCCCCGGGCCCCCAGCACAGGGCCGGACACGCCAGCCTGCGGCTCTGCGGGGCTCAGACCATCTCTGTGCTTGCTGCCCAGCGGCACGTGGCTGTGAGGCGGTCACCCCAGCACACTGCTGTGGGTTCCAGTAGTCACTGCACATCTTCATCAGCTCATTCTCCAAGACTCTTAGCCGTCAAACATACTGACTTTCCAAAGGATTGCCCTTATTTTCCCTGTGGTGTCAGTTTTGCCATCTATCTCTACATCCACCAATAGCCCCCACCTTGGATTCATCAGACTGTAAGCATCAGTCAAATAGTAAACATTGAACTGTCAATAGAAAAGAAAAAAATATACAAATAACCCCATTTCCTTCCATCACAGCCTGCTGACACAGAGGAAAGTAAAGCTGCTTGCTTGAATTTGGGTCAGTAAAAGTACTGACGGACGTGCTGAGGGGATCAGGACACGGCCGGGGCTGTGACACGGGGTTCGGCTGTCCTTGATCCACACACGGCAATTATTCCTCCATTTCCCTCCTCCTCAGGCTCCTGCCTCCTCCTAGAACAAAACCACAAGGAAGACCCAGGCTCCAGAGGGATGATTCACCATGGGATTTAAAAACAAGACAGAACTTTTCCACAGTACTCATGCATTAAACAGCCCATCTCTGCCCAGGTTTTTCCTGCCCTTAAAATTGGAGCTCTAGAACCAAAGTCTTCCTGATACAGAAGTTAGGCTCTACAAGATTTAAACATCCACAAACAAGTCCTTGAATGAGCAACACATGCTCCTCACAGACAAATCACTCCATTCTGTGGTGCTCTGGTCTTAAACAAAACATTTACCAGTCCTCTGCTTTCACCTTCCATAGTATTTCTCCAGCCAGCTAGAGCTCCAGAGTTAAGGATTTATGCTTGTATTTCTTCCCCAGGTGTATCTATTTATATAATCTAAAAGCTCACATGTTTCTTTGTTGAGGCTGCCTGACAGTTAAAAGGAAAAGGTTTCTGTATTTTTTAAGAAGCTATTACTGCATGTAGGCCCAAATTTTGGTTCTTTTTGAAAGCAACTTTCAAGTAATACTTTTAATTCCTTTTCTTCTCACAACTTTGCAGACAATTCTAAATTCTAAACAATTCTGCAGTTCCCTTTACATCCCTGCAAGGTCTGCACTGTTTTACAAACAAGGGCATTGTTTGTGATAATTCATATGCACTAGAAAATGACAGTAATTAATTCTTTGCTGTTTTAGAAGTATCACAGCAATTTAAACCCTGATCCTGCAGTCAGGGAAGTCAGTTCTTGGGGAAGTCAGTTTTTCCTCTGAGTTGGCATCTGCACTAAGCAGGACTATTCTCAGTTTCACTTTTAATTCTCCCACAGCTGACTCAGACACAATTCCCTGGAGGAAGCTGAGCAGCTCATGAGCGCTTGAATCAACACCAGAGTCCTCACAAGCCCTGCTCACTTTCAACTTGGCAAGTTTTTGCCTATGGGCTCAACCAAAACTCCTGAAAACCTGACACTGCCAGGTGCTTGGACACTCAGTTCTTAAATCAAAATTCCCAAAGCTGATATTCCTTCACCTGCTGAGCCCCATCCTGCAGGCGTTCTGAAAGGCTCCACTGAAAGCCCCAAAACAGCCAGAAATGCACTCTCTGAGTCTTGAGGAGGTTGCCTGAGGAAGCCAATATCATCCACTGCCACCAAGCCCTGTGTGTGTGTTGTGAAGTCAGTGTGTTTATGAAGTTATATCTGACTTTTAGAGTGTTTTTACCCAATGCTGACAGACACTGACCTTGTGTACACCTTGAGTTTCCTCATCTGTTTTGGAACTATCAACAGGTCCTATGCTACTGACCATGTTAACAAGCAGATTTCTCATTGTACACAGCTATGGACTCACTTCTAAGGAAAGGAGGCATTTTACTAATGGTAAAGCAGCTCAGACATCCAGATTAAAAAATGATCCTACCATGGACATAATTCTCAAGTTGCACTAGTGAAGACTTGTTCTACACAGCTGCCTATGAGGCTAAGATCCCATACTCATGTCTCATACTGTAGTTGGCAGGGTAATGAAAATATAAATCTAACGTTGTCCCCACAAATTAGCAAAGGGATTTGGAAACACTCTTTAGTCAACAGTGAATATCTCTCATTAATATCAGAGTCTTTAGCAGCATAACTTCCAAATGCTCCATCTGATCAGTTCCCAAATTTCTGTGGACATTTTTAGGCGTCAAAAGGCAGAATCTTATTCAGTGTGTGGGGCAAAGCCACTGCACTGAACCCAAGGGTTCCTCTCACTGGCATTGCCAGTGATTACTAAACTCTGCCTGGACAGCATTTGACAGCATTTTTACAAAATACTCCTCTGTGCTGCAACACAGTTCTGTCACTGCCTTTGCTGAGTACACCTCTATCCTCAATCTTAGCACATAATGCCTTTAACTCACATGAAGAATTAAAAGGCAATCTGATTAAGAGCTGCTCTGTCCTTTGGCCAGTGTGTTGCCACCCGAGCCTTGCTGGCTCCCCTTCCCCTGTCCCTCCGTGTTCCCAGACTGGTAGGTGGAAAGCACACAATTGATTGGAGGGGGCTTAGTGAAGAACAGATTCATGATGATTCTCTGAAGAGATGCCTGGAGTTTATTTTTAAGCTTCAAGGAAATTCTCATCTTGTCCTGAAAAACCACAAAAGACTGTTTACAGAAAGCAGGGACTCTTAGCTGAAAGGAGAGACAGAATCAGGAAGTCTTACAAGCTATGACTCTAGAGCAGGGATACACACAAAAATTTAGTCATTTCAAACATACACTAGTCCTTATCCAAGGCAGCACTCCAGGCTTCTCTCTCTCTCTCTTTTTTTTTTTTTTTCTTTCTTTAATGAAGTCCAATTTTTATTTTCTGTAATGGTTTAGTGACAAGATCAAGTAGTCACAGGCTTCTGTGGGAACTCAGGAAGCACAAGCATAGTTTTGTTCATATTTCTTCTTGTTACATGAGGATCAGACACAGGGGAAAACGAGGCCATGAATGTGGACTCAGACTTTTAGGGGATGGAAGAGAGAATGTTTTTTGACCAAAATGACAAGGGTGGTTGTCCCAAGTGGAAGAATGAATGGAGAGAATGTGGCAATTCTCTGAACATTGAAAATTTCTGAGTTGGGCTTTAGTTTTCCATATCCCTAGATGCCTTGCTAGCTTGGATTTTAGAAGTCTTAATCAGTTTTATTTCTCTGCATTCAGATTTCTCCATCATCCCCACTGGACTCCAAATTATATTGCCTCCCTCTTTCACTCTCCAAGTTTATGCACTGCTTTGTCTTCCCAAATGCTGTTTTCCGTGTTCCAATTAGATTAAGGGCTTGTCTGCACAGGAAAGTTACACTACTATTAATTTGCAGTTTGCTTTAAAGAAATTACGTTAAACCTGGGCAAAAGGCCATGTGGACTCCCTGGTATTCCTCTGCAGGAATACAAATGGCTTATTTCAGGTTAGATCAGGTCAATTAGGAACAGGAAGAACTTGCAAAGCAATACGTTTTCCTACATCAGAACAAACAGAGTCCAGCAGCTCCTTCTGCAGATTGCAAACTCCAAATGGGAAGAAAGGCTGGGGGCATGGTCTTGACCTCTGCAGGAGCCCCAGTCTGCTGGACAGAGGTAGCACAACACCAGGTGACTCCTGCTGTCACTGCCCTGGCTCGGGCTGTGGAGCAGCTCTTGCCCACTGCAGCCTTTTTCCTACCAGGACAGCCCAATCCACTGCACTCACAGGACAGCAGTAGGGACTGCTGCCTCTGTGCAAGGTATTTCCTTCCCCTCAGTTAATGTAGGTATTAAAAACTGAGTCCTTTGCCAAAAAAAATTACAGTATGATGTTGTTCAATACAGCAAAATCAAGAGTATCCATCTACTGCCCCTCTTTGAATGAATGCCTGGAGTTAACTATTGGTTTACAAGTAGATTGTAATTTTATGAGTGTGCCTTTCTCTTGTAGGCAAGCGCAAAGAAGAGAAGATGAAGACAAAAGAAGAGAGACTCATTGCAGGGAGAAGAAAGGAAAGAGGCACATCAGTAAATCTTGGATTCACATTCTCATTGCAAACTGGTTTGAACTAGTAAGCTCATAATTGCCTAAATCAAAATAGGCACCCAGTCAAGATGTCTCCTACATTAATCAGCATCAGTTATACTTTGAAGGAGGCCCTAATGTTTCTCATTTTGGTTTCTGTAAAGCCTTTTCTAATTACCGTTTCTGAATACCAAGTGCAACTTCTATGTTATGTAACATTGGAGTCTTCTTTGAAAGCCCTTCAGAGCCTCACTGACCACGTATCACTTGCCAGTGCTCTCCCCTCTGGTGTGCAGGGGTTTGACTTCAGCTGCCAGCTGTGAGCACCTGGCAAGGCCTGACCTTTGCAGATGGTGGTTGTGCAATGTGGTGCAGCTGCCAGGAGTGCTTGGATTAAGAGAGTGGCCTCAGCTATCTGAGGAATGCCCAGTGTTGCTCCTTACTGAGTGAGAGGGTGACTCTGACAGCTCAGAAATGCCTGTGGGATTGTCAGGGTCCTGAGGACACCCCCAGCTCCCCACAGCCCTGCCAGGAACTGAAAGGACAAACCTTGAAGGCCATGAAGCAAGCCCAACACTGGTCTTTGGGAGAAAGGGGAAAGAAGGTCCCTCTTCCTATTTTCCTCACTGTTGCTGCAGTGTTGGTTCTGTCACTTGGCAGGGGAAGGATCACCAGCAAGGGAATGGGAGTGGTGTAGGGGCTTGTAATACAAAGGTTGGTGGCCTGAGTTGATGTCACCAGGTTAGCAGGTCATCAAGACCACAGGACATTGACCTGCTGTCTCTCAGGGCATTCAGATATGGAAAAAACATGATTAACCTTGATGACTGCCAGAGCTGAGACAGGTGGAGATACAGTTCCAAAGAGCTACAAAAAGATACCCAAACCCTGTGCATAGTCACCAATCCAGGAATAACCCAAGACTTCGGAGCTGGTATCCCTTGTGCTCTCTACGGCATCACACAGATCCTGGAGTCATTACCTGGGCACAAACTTCATGTTGCCTGGATTTTTGGTTAAATGGCTTAAACATGCTGGCCTGGTACCTGGTGGTTGCTCTTGTGAGTGTGAAAATAGGAACATGGCTGAGTGAAAGCTGTTTTGTTTCTGGTTTTATTTTAAATTAAATCACTTTCTTCCCCTCCCCCCCTCAGCCCCACCTCTCCTAACGTTTTCTACCTTGTTTATACCGTGTTGGAGTAGTATTTTCTATAGAGGAACAAGGAGTAGTAAAGAGGAGCACCCAGAAGCATAATCTTTCAGATGGCTACAGAGAAAGAATCTACCATCTGAAAGGCAGGTTTTATTTAAAAATTTACTGTCAGGAGACAAGTCTTTCTTTTTCTAGATGGGTCTTCAAAGGCCACCCTGTCTCTCTTGCTGGCTTTGGTCAGCGGTGTAGGTCACACAGCTGGAGCTCTGGCCCATTCCCTTGGAAGAGTCTTAGCTCAGGTTTCAATGTGCATATTGAAGTGCACATCACACTTTAATTAAACATAAAGGGTTTTGGAGACATCTAGTTCCATCATGCTGGCTTAAGACTAAAGATATCCATCCACTCTGGGTGGATGCTCATCAGAATGGATCTCCAGAATACCAACTGCATCCCCAAATTGGGGGAGGGCTCCCAACCCTGACTGGCTTCTCCTCAGGGGCAGGGCCCCAGGATGCTGTCACATCACCACAGCCACTGCTTCCCAGCAGTGAGGAAAGAACCCCTGCTTCATGCTGAGACTGAAAAGCTGCTGAGGGAGCCAAGGGCTCCCGGCTCCTTTCAGACACCCACGGAGCTGGTGAAGCTGTAACCCTCCCACCCCTCCCCAAGGCAGGCAGCTCAGAGTGCCTGCAGTGAGGTAGGAGCTGCTGCTGCCTCTCTGTGAAACAGCAGCTCCTGGTGGCTTCCCCATTGTCTAAAAGATGGAAAAATGCTGCTGTTCAGCTGTGAGAAGTGGCTGCACAGCTTGTTGTATGTCACCTCACTGTGGAGTAATTTAAGTCTCCATAGTAAACAGGAAGAATAGTTTATTTCCTTCCTCTTTGCAGTTGCTTTTTATGTATTTGTATGCTGCTATTTTGGCCCTCTTCAGACTTTGCTTCTTGAGACTGAATTGTTTTTCATTGTGCCTTACAGTTTATGTCTTCTGAACTTCTTGCAGAGCAGCAGTTTAGCATTTAAATGAATGTAGTGTTTCTGAAATGAGCTGGACTGACAGGCATGGAAATGGAGACTTATGTCTTTACAGATTAGATGCCACAGCGGTAGGAGGAGTGAGAACTCCATGCCTACCTTGTGATCTCGAACATCTCTAGAGGCAAGAATAGGATGTAATGATGAAATCCATCAAAGTGGTTCAGGTTTCCTCTTTAATCAGTAGCCTCTAGGCTGTTTCAGCCTGCTAGCATTCATTTGTGCCAGATGTGGTGGTGGCTTTGTGATATGGAGAAACCATTGCATAGCAAGGAGCTGTGTTAACCAACTCACTTCACATGAACTACTGGCCTTGTGGGGGCAGAGCATTCAGGCAGGGTTCATCTCTGGCCACATGGAAGGCTCTCCAGCCAAGCCAGTCACCTCCAGCCCCTGATATAGCCACAGCAAGAAAAAGACACTGAGGTCATGAATCATCTCATCCTAAGGTAGATATTTAAAATAGATCAGATAAGACATACCTTTAAATTGCCTAGAGGGCAACAGGCTCTGATGTATTGGTAGGCACAGTAGACATGTAAAATTAGGTCAGCTGAGTCTCTCTCACCTGTGGAGTCAAACCAGTGACACACAGGTCAAAAGCCCCACTTCTCATGGTGAACCTTCAGAGTACATCTTCTGCTTTTCTGAATTTACAGCCACCTCCAAACAATCAGTTGAGAAAATTATGAGGGTCATCCACCAAATGGCTAGATATTTTCACTAATTCTCAGAAACAAAATTTATTACATTGTTCTTTTTTAGTGTCTAAATAGTCATTTTCTAGAACAGGAATAGTTGCTTTTTGACTTCCTCTCATGAAAAGCAAATGCTTGGATTAGGAAGCACAGATATTCATCATGGTTGATATAATGATAATAATATCTGCATAATAATGATATTCTGCAGAGGGGAATTTTTATGTTGATTCACCTAATACAGTTGAACTGGAAAGATTTATCTTGCAGATTCTTTGGCAAACAGGAACTTCAAAACAATGGTTTCTTTACTCCCACAGCATTTTCTCCCCCTTCTCTCATTTTTGTTCTTTAGCTGATAGTTCATTAATAAGGAAAATGCCAAATACCTAGCACATCTGCTGACCCATTTCAGTGCAAGTGCATATATAACCACTTGTTTGTTTGCAGTTCTACAGGTGTTGCTGCTGTGCAGATATGGGCTGCGGTTAAATTTCATTATGGAAAATCTGACAGGCAGTTAACTAATCCATGAGTCATATTTCGTAATAGCCTAAAGGTCTCTGATGTTCGACCTTCATTTGATACCCTTGCCATCAGGCAGTTTATACATAACCCATCTGAAGAACATTCTTTATATAGATGACTGCATGCTGCCCTTTTATACCTGCAAGGATGGGCCCTGCACTCGCTGAGCCAGGGCAATCTGCTCTGGCTCTCTGTGAATGGGACTGCAGAGCTGCACTGCACGAGACTCACCTGGGAATGGGAACAGTGGGAATCTCTCTGCTTAGTTTAAGTCTTCTGCAGAGCCTAGCTGAAAGGTGGGGAGAGGGGTGGAGAGCTGGTTTTGGACTTCACTCACCCTAACTGGACTTCTGATGGAACTCCAGTAATGCAAGTAGCAGTGGAACTTCCAGCACTGACAATCTGCTGATTTCACCTGTGTGCGGCTCACTTCTGCTTGAGGCAGGAGAGACAGAGAATTAAACATCCTTTCGTCAGACTGTCCCAAAGAGGGATCCCTCCATTGCTGACAGCTGCAGAATCCAGCCAGCAGTACCAATGCCAGGGTCCTTTGGGAGCACCCAAGTGGAGAAAGCTCACCTGGAGAATCATCTCCTTTATTTTCAAGCCAAAGGGCGAAAAATCAACATAGTGCTTACAAGAAGATCATAACATCGTTGGCTTTCAGAACTTCTCAAGTCTCAAAGGCAGCAAAGGATGTTGGCATTGCTGCTGTTTTTGAAGCTAAAATAAGGCAGACACATGACTTCAGTAACTGCATGTGAAGTTTACATACTGTGACTCATCGTAATAAAGAAACCTAAACAAAACCCCAGTGTGTCATTGAAGCTGGAATATGTTTTCCATACTAAATTCTTTTAGGTTTGCTTTGGCTTCTTTTTTACAGATGTAGAACAGTAGAGTATCTCAGGGATATTAACTCTTTGCTGTTGCAGGACAGGAACTTCTGATCTTCATAAATGGACCTATATAAAACACAGGAGAAGGTTATCTTATTTTTTTAAACCCTCTGGCACAACAACTTTTACAGCAGTACCAAATGCTGGACAAGAGCAGCTGAGAAGACAAACAGAAAGAAGAAAACAAAGGAGAAAGAAGGGTTGTATCCCAAGATTTAGCAGGCTGTCTCTTTAGGAAGCTCTGCCATTTCCAAGTAACTATTTTATAATTGTCTGTAGGATAGCAGCAGGCACCAGGAGTGATGTATATGTAGCATGTGAGTTGCCTGCTGTATATGGAAAACTGCCTAGGGAGGGATTGGCACAGTGGGAGGGGGAGCATGGCCAGGCTGCTGTAGGCACCAGTGAGGAGGTTTGTCATCCTGCTGAGTCAACAGGAGACACAGCTCCTCCAACGGGGCTTTTGCCTGCTGGGTGTTCAACGTTAGGCAGCTGGTTACGTGGTAGGAGCTATAATGATAGGCTCACATGCATGCTCATTTATGCATGGAATTCATTTTGCATGGATGATCTGGATTACCAGCTCCAGACCTCTTCATCTGGAGTAAAGCTGGCACTGGACTGGGCAAGGCTCACTGTGGCTGTTTCTCAGGGCTCTCCTTGCAGCCCTTCTCAAGCCAATGCAGAAGGTAAGAAAAGCCCAAACAAAGGTTTCAGTTGGATTCAGGTTCATTGCAAAGGGGCAGCAGTGTTTGGAATCTGACAAGGGAGCTGCTAAAAAGGGGTCAGGAGAAGGGAAAGCATTACACTGCAGATGTATCCACCCCACTGTCAGCAGTCCTACCTCTTCACCCACCTCTGCCTTCCACTCCCACAGGAACTGATTCTTGACTGGTATTTTAGTGGTGTGAATTCCTATTTATCAGCAGATGATAATAGTTGACACTTATTGTACAGGTCCAGTTGTACAAGTTTCTGTCTAGTCAGTCACAAAATTTCTGGCATCTAGACTATTCCAATGAGCAGGAAGAATTAGGGTTTTTCCATCTTTGCAAATAACTTCCCAAGAAGTCATCACTAAAAGTTGCATAAACACACAGTTACCCTTGTCACACTCCAGGCCAAATGACAGTATAGCTAGAATCAGAAGGTCAAGGGAGTTTTTTCTTGGGTGGTACTAATTATATGAGTAGTACTGAGATAAACCTGGCAGAAGCAGTGTGGTTTAAAATCTAGACCTTTAGCCTTAGAGAACTTTCCATCCTGTTCAACTGCTCCCTTGTTCCATCAGGTCTGGTCCAGCCTTGCTGAAAGATTCTTGTTGCTGTCATTTACGGTCTCAGCCAGAGGAAGGGCCCAGCTATACAAATCCCACTGGTAGGACAGGGCTGCTGACACAAATGTAATACAATAAAATGCATTGAAGAGTTGTATAACTCTTGTCTGACAATCTGAGGGACTCCTCTCCCAGTTTGCCCCTCAGTACCCACTGAACTATCACCTCCACCATGACGCTGGATCATGATATGCAAAACAAACTTCTGGTTTAAAGTGCCAGGATAGAGGAAGTCTATTGTATGCCTGTTCTAAAACATGCTGAACTCTTGCTTTGGCTGAATTTTTGTCTTTTAAAAAATATTTTTTCAAAGTCATCTTAATATCAGAAGAGAATTTTAATTTTGTCCATCTTTCCACTTTTTTATTGCAGTATTGGCTGTAATTAAACTTTAAAATACAGGGACATCACCACCTACATTTTTTGTCTCTTTTCCAAACAATATCTAGAACTGAAAATTAATAAAAGCAGATACACCTTTTCAGTTCTTTGTTTAGCTCCTCTGGCTTGTTTTCAGCTTTTTACAGTGCTTTCCAGGCTCTCAGTTTCACCTCCCTATTTTTTGGTTCCCTGAGCTTATGTGGTGTCTTTGATGCTGCAAAAGGGCAAGGTAAAGCACCAGAGGAAAAAAAAAAGGTAAAGTACTGTGATAAAAGGACAGGCATCACTCCAGGGATTCATGTACTGAAACATCTTTAAAATTCTTCTTAAAAACAGGCTAGTTGGAAGCTGACAGTGTCCTTTTAAGGACAGTTTATGTTAAGAAATCCTGCTAAGTCTTATGAGCAAGTCTTGGCTGAGCACAAGTGCTAATGATTTTTTGAAATGAAAAACATTTCTAAAGACAAAAATAGCTAGTACTGAAATCTCTCACAGTCATTACTTACAATTTCTGTGTGATCCCTTGTCCAGATTTATAATGATTGCTTGCCATGCCAGCAGAACTTACAACTTTGTGGATTTGTCTTTAATGCTGTAATTAAAACCAGGATGATTTTCATGGGCCCCGCATAATTTGTAATTCTTGTGAGAGCTCTGTCTTTTAAGTGGCCTTACATAAGGTGTAATCTTCACTGACCTAAGCATGCATACACAATTTTCATAATACTCATTGATATTTTCACCAAGGAATTGTATACCTTTGGGGTTATTTCAACCTGATCCATTTAAGAACAATTTTCCCAGCCTTTCTCAAGAATTTATAATGCATTTAAGCTATCTTGAAGTAAAATACTCCTTTTTCTTCTTGGAGGAGTGCCTCCAAATAGCTGGTATCCTTTAGTCCTTCTGTAAGAGTTAAAGACATGCCCTTGAACAGTCCTTTCTTTCCTCCAGAACAACATTTTCCATTTTACTGCCCACCCACTGGTAACACATGCTGGGGACCCTGCAGTGACTCCCCAGCATTTCCAGAGCTGTGCACTCTGAAGGCCAGAACCTTCTCATTCTCCCTAATTATGGGATCATTATGCAGTGTAAGCCCCAAAATCTGATCTCCTACTAGTTCTCCCTATTTGTTGGAGTGGTGGATGTTCCTCCTCATCCAAAGAAAAGGCCAGACTGGCATCACCCACACACTCGACAGGGCAGAACTGTGTTACAGCAATAGTCAGTGAGGGGTAGTTATATGGCATGGGTGGAGAGCTGGGTCCTCAAATGTGAATTTCTTCTTATTGGAAAACAGCTATTTTTGAAGCCTGAAATTTCATTAACAGGATTCCTCTACGGATACCTTGTCCTTAAAGGTCTTGTCCTGGGAATATCTCATGTAAGGTGTTTTGAGCCTAGAACCTGCTTGTGCCTGGTAGCATTAATAACCCAGGGCAGGGAATGTTTATGTAGCACTGAGCACCATGGCAGCACTTAGTAAATAATGAAATAAATCGAAGGCTTTGTTTCTGTTTAAATACTGTGTTTGCCTTCTGTGGATACAGACCTGGATCCTGCTCAACAACCTCATTTGGGTGAAACTGGATATTGCACCAATGTTATTCCAGCTCCTTTAATATGTGGCAACTGTGCAGACAATGCACTGCCTAATGAAGAACTCAGAGTCCCCCATCTAAATGCTTTTTAAAAAAGCCAAAATCCATGGAACCAGCACTAAAAATATCAGACAGGATTCTTAATTTTGATATGAATAAACTATTCATGGAGAAAAGGCAAGAAGCAATTATGTCCAAATCAATACTTGCAGCATACAAGGACCATTAGGGTCCAGATTCACTGCTCCACTCCAGAATTCCAGTCATGCACTGAAAATGCCAGGGCTGGGAAGTTACTCTGGCTGCTAAGGAGGGGATGCCCAAGCATATGAGGACCAACATAGAATTAGAAATGTGAAGAAAACCCCCACTATTTAACTGCTTTAAAGCAATGAGCAGAGAAAAATTGGGAAGACCGGGGTCATTGCATTCTCTGATCTTGGCCTTCCAGACCACACAGGTGCAGAGGCCAAGGGGGATGGGTGCTGCAGAGAGGAGCTGTGTGTTTCCCTTCAGAACAGCCTGGAAGCTGCTCAGGAATCCCAGCACTTAGGACATGTCTCAGGGAAGTCATTCTGCGGTCGACTGTGCCTCGCTCTTGTATGTTTTTAATAGAAGCATTTAAAATAATTTCAAGATTGAGGCGTGTACAAGTTAAACTTTGAGTAGAAGCTGAAGAACAAATAAAGCCATGCTAAATTGGTTTCTGCTATAGCCTGACAATATATTCAAGATGCTACCTAATCCCAAGTGATCCCATAAAAAGTAATCTCCTACCACCAAGTCAGTCTTAAATTTGTAGGTGAGGTTACTACAGTCTCAGCCTGATTGAATCTCTTTTCCATCAGGAATTAGCAAAGCCAAGAAATTCTTTATGGCTAAATTAACCGTATTTTATGTGTGACATTTGTAATTCTCTTTTTTGTATATAAAATATAAGTAAATATAATCTCTATAAATGTGTAACCATGCATTTATTGTGGAATAATAACACTTATATTAATTAAAAGATTAATACTATTTGCCCATAACTTCATTAATGCAAAGGAAGCTGCACTAAGGGGCCTTGAGATGGGCCAAAAGATAAGAAAGGACAAAATTCAACTCCAAAAACCAGTGAACAAGGAGTTAAGGTACTAGAAACTGAAGCCTCTACAAATCCAGAGTTAAAATCCTCTGCCAATTCTGGAATGGAAATTAAAGCCTGCTTCTACCACCAGGAAGTGACAGCAGCCAGGGGAAAATGGGAAGGGATAAAGGAACAGTGAGGTGAGAGACAAAGGCGAAAAGACCAGCAGGGTGAAGAAGGTGGATTCACAATCTTCAAATGAAGGCTGAATGCCCTGTGAGTCCTGACAGTCCCTCAGAAGGGGTGAGGTCCAGCAGAGCCATTGGTCACAGGCGTACAGGAGGCCAGGCTGAACAATCTGGGCAGTTTGGGATGTGCAGCTGGAGCCGGAGCCGTGTCTGCTGCCTGCTTTGTGCCACAGCTGGGGCCGAGCCGAGGGCAGATGGGCCAGCGAGGGGCTGCAGAGCAGTGCCCGTGCCAGCAGGGAATTCTGCAGCTTGTGCTCAGAGCAGGAGCAGCACCGGTGCTGCTCACCAGAGCCCAGCAGGGAATTCTGCAGCTTGTGCTCAGAGCAGGAGCAGCACCGGTGCTGCTCACCAGAGCTCAGCAGGCAGAGCCTTGGCGGGGCAGGTGTGGGGCACAGCAGGGAGGAGCTGGAGGCACTGTCTGAGCAGAAATCCCTGTGGAAAGGGGAAAGGCAGATACCGCTTTGCATGTCTGGGCTGGTGTGAATTCATCAGGCTCTGTGTTTGAACGGGAGCCAGGTCCAGCGTACAAGTAACTCCTGTTTGCTGGGCCTGACCTAAATCCAAGTGTTGCTTTGTCAGGTTTTAACCAACACGTGTTCTGTTTGCCTCCTGTGCGGTAGCTGCTGGAGCCTGGGTGTCAGCACTGGGAACCTGATGAGTCAGTCACAAAGTATGAGGGCTGTCCTGCAGCAGCACGGAGGAAGTGGGGACATGGAGCCTCGCTGTGTATTTTGTGGTGGTCAAAGGTTTCAGCTCACATCAAGAGAATTCTTATCTGGAAGGTTTCAAAGGGCTAAATATAGACCAGCCTCACATGCTAGATGGCAGTGAGGCTCTGCAAGCAGGCCACTTCCCTGCCAACAGTGCTCATGGGGATATCATGCCTTGTTTGGCTGTTTGTTTGTTTATCAAATAGTTGTTTTTCAGGATCAGCATCAAGTAGAGCCCAGCCCTGCAACTCCACTGTTTCCCATTCCTTGGCAATGGGCCCCCCAGCAAGAATGCACAGCCAGCACAAGTGCTGGAGCTGCCCCCGAATCCTTCATCCTCACTCCCACTGGCCTGGGGGAAGACAGGAGTGTTACACAAGAGGTCTTGGGGTGGTAAGATAGACATCTTCTATTTGAGACTCTGCCTTAAACCACCACATTGCCATGAATGACATGTTTTCAGTAGCAGGAAGCCAGGGATTACTCAATAGGAAGACTGAAGACTGGCAGCACTTCTGTGATTCCTGCCTCTGGCTGGGCATGAGGGAAGTGCTCCTGGCAGGATATCTGTGTGAACCCCAGATCCCACTCTCTGCAGAGACCCACGACTGAACAGAGCAAATGCACTCTACCCACAGATGACCCCAAGGTCCTTTCCTCAGTGGAAAAACAGCCTCGGTGTTGAAGGCAGAGAGAGTGAAGGTGTCATCAGTGAGAGATGAGACTACAGCCAATTGAGATTGTTGCTGTGTAAATCCACTAGGGCCCCAATCACTGGATGTGAGATTTTTCCAGGCAGTGAAGATAATTTCAAAGATCCATATTTAAACTCTAACCAAACAAGCAATTGAATAAATAAATAAGCAGTCATGAAAAAGAAAATCTGCTTACAGGAGATTTCAAGAGGATGTGACAAAAGTGAATTTATGAGAACATAAAATAGTCAACACCTATAAGCAGTCTTTGGCTTTCATTAGGACAGCACTGCTGCCCTGCTGGGGGGTTTCCAGGGCCCTGGGTGTATAACAGCCCTTAGGAGCCCAAGCTGGGACCCCCATCCCAGCAGCTTCTGGCCTGGGAGCACCATGCCTGGCTCTGGAGCATGGCAGGGAGGGCACAGCACCCTGCTCCCACTGCTTCCTGACATGTATCTAAAAGAATAAAACCAGAACCGTCTCAAAAGCAGAGACTCAATGAATGCTGTCATACTTGCCATGCAAAATTAAAATTAGTGCTGCTGCAGAATGACAGACGTGGAATAATATGCCAAAAACTAATTCTTGAAAGAAAGAAAATATGTGCCTCCAGTACCTGAATCAAGATCTCAGTGTACAATGGCACAGGCAGAGAGGCTGTACAAAATCTTTAGCTATTTAACCACTTGTGCGTGTTCCTGTGGGAAGGGAAATGACAGATTCGTTTTCCTGTGGAGGATTCATTAGTATGCTGTGATTGGTGAGTCAGTATTTTTAGCTTAGTGAGCTCAAGATGTATTGTGGTTTAGGCCTCAGAAGTTACCAACTTTGGGTAACAAATTAAAAGGGGAAAAAAAAAAAAAAAAAGAGTGTGTTAGGAACAGAAGAGTGATTTTCCAAGCTCTTTCATGAACCATCCTCCTCACTTGTTTAGAATTAAGTGCCTATTAACTCCATTTCGGGAAGGTGGTGATTAAACTGGGTCAAATGGAAGTGATTAGCTTGGATTATCCCTGTCATGGAAAAATTCACTGGAAGATCTAAGAGGGAGGAAATTGCCACACAGATCCCAGCAAGTTCTGCTGGAAGGTGGATGGATTTGCTTTTCTCCCTGCAAAAGAGCTTTGGCCCACACAGGATCCCTCTAGATACCTCAGACTTGCTTTGAATGGAATTGTTTTTATCTTGGAAAGTTCCTCAGGTCTGGTAGGGAAAGCAGCTGTCCCAGCATTGCTCCCACTTGTGTGTGTCACCCCAGGCTCACCTGCACTGAATTTTGGAAGCATCCCTGGAGACACTGAAGCTACCTTTCCTCAGGGGTCTTTAACTGAAAAAACCCTTTCACTTCTGGTGCTAAAAATTACTAAGAAAATGTTCAGATGGACAAGGAATAATAACAATAACAATAATAATTAGTACCACCTTGCCTGTTGAGAGGGTGAACTCTGCAAGGCCAGCAACAGGGCCCAAAATGGAGAAAATAGAACTTGTACTTGAGACTGGGTTGAGAATTGGGAAGACATCTACCCTGGCAAACCTCCCTCTCAGCACAGCCTCCTCCATTACGTGATCCTGCCACAGAGAAACAAATATTTTGTGACTGCCACGATTACTAAGGAATAAACAGTGTTTTATTGCAGGGACTGACACACAGAGTTTCCTGCTGCCAAGGGGTTGCTTCCTCCTGGTGACACCTCCCAGTGCTCCCTGCATGCCTGGCTCTGCTGCTCTGATTTCAGGAGGTTTTCAGCTGACATTTCATGGACCCCTCTGGCACAGCCCTTTACCTCTCGTGCTGTCCCAGACCTGCCCTGGGGAACGGGGCCGAGTCTCTGTGTGTGCAAACAAACGTGTCTGTGCACCAGCATCTGCCTCTGCTCACAGCTGTGTTTGTTTTATGTTGCGTATAGAAGAGAAGAGGATTATTTATGATCTAATCACGATGTGTTCCCCAAGTAAAACATTTTCTGCTCTGATTTATTGCTCACTTTAGGCCTGCCCCCAAGCATTGTTCTTGTATTTGGAGCCAGTCGCATTTTTTTCCCATTTGGAAATGGAAATCCTAAATGTAATGGCATATTTAATGAAAAAAACCCGACAGTTACTTGGAGGGAGGAGGAATTTTACTTCTCTCTTTTCCCATTTTATGTTTGTTTTCTTTCTCACCTCCTTCCTTTTATTCTTTCTCTTTATCTCTGAAAAGAGGAAAACCACTATTTGGAGGCAAGGTAGGAGCAGTATTTTGTCCTCATTTTCAGTTAAGAGATTAGAAAAGTTCAAAAGTTTTACCCAGAAAAAGTCCACATGAAAAGTACCTGTCATTTTCTGATTAGCACTGTGATACTATTGATCAAAAGTATCCAGCCAACAAACCTGTGTAAATTAAACACACTTCTGCACTATGTGAAGCCAGCATTTCTTGGCAACTACAAAAGAAATGTTTTTTCTGTTTTAATTCAGAGAGCTTTACAAAGCTTATGCAAGTGGCCTTAGAGCTTGGGTTTCTTTTTATCTCACAAATATCAAAAAAGAGAGGTTCCCCACCCCCCCAGCTTTCTCTTGCTAAAAGACTTCTCGGAGGACCAACAAAATCAAATTAGTTTTGTAGGCTGCACTTAGAAGATAGAGGAGATGCACGTCTTTAAAAAATTGAGCTTTTCTCTCATGTGTTTCTCAGGAGTTTTGATTCAATCAATCTCAGAAGAGTTTTTACACAGTCTGAATAAAAATTCTTTTAAAATCCATTTTTAAGCCTTTCTCCCTTCCTCCATTTTTAATTCCCCTCAGTAGCTCAGAATTCCTTTCTGTTTTGAGGCATGAAATCCCTTTAGCTCTATTGCCTACACAGCAAAAGGGAAGAACAAAGCAAGAGAATATGAAAAGAAAATACCCCCCAAGAAAATAATTAAATTTTCTTTTTTCAGAAACCTTATCCATCATTGTGCCATAAGAAAACAACAGCAACAACAAATTATTACCAAAACATACACTTTCTCCCTGTCTTGTGGGAACAGAGACATCTATCAAGCAAGAGAGAATCCTGTGCTATTGTGTTTGGTTACTAAGATGGATGCACAAACTGCCCTGGCTGTAGCCTCCAGGAATGTTGTCACCAAACAAATGTTGCCATTAAAGTGTTGGTAGGAGGTCCATTAGGAAACACGAAGAGAAAAACTTTTTTTTTTTTTCCTTGGTTGGGGGGTTGTTGCGTAGGAAAACCAACTAATAGCTAAATCTGGAAGTACAGCTGGGTGCTCTTAAATTAGAAATCTTTAGGAGGTCTCCCACACATCCCTGCAAGTTTGCTGAAGAGTTGTGCATTGCTGCAGATATGTTTCACCTCCTCCAGATTTTCTGTTTCTTGCTAAGCTTCAAGCCTCTCTTAGTTAACTCCCCAATGTCTCTCTGGCCAAGGTCTCACTTCTCTTCCATCTCTCCTTCCAGTTCTCTTAGTTCCTTGGTGTGGTTTCAATCCTGTATCTCAGCTGCTCAAGAGGACAGAAAATCGGCTCAGTGGATTTCTCCCCTTCTCCATCAGCTGCCCCTGTTGTTTATCTCATTAAGAAAAAAACAAGCTGATCCAGATGTATGAGTGAAAAAACACTTCTTTTCTTACCCATTTTCTTGCATCACTCTTCCCTGCAGGCAATTTTATTGTTGTTTTACAACAGGCAGAAGGTAATTTTCCTACATACAGTGTTGCTTGGCCCTGAATCGGGTAGATTGTCAATTTTCCCCTGTTTGCAGCTGAGAATAATTTTTCAGAAAAGATGGTCATACTCCAGTCTGAGACGACCAGCACGGGGTTTGAGCTCTGCCTTGCAAGGACTGTGCACAAAAAGCTGTGTTCTGCAAAGACTCTCCAACTCACACCTAACCCTGGACCTTAAACCCACACAACTTAGGTGCTTGTAAGCAACAGCTTGGGATCATCTCACCAGAGAGGTGGGCAGTTTTTCCAGGATCAGTGATTAGATGAATATATCGTTAGAGATACGGGAGAGAAGTAGTTCCTCTCTTACTGATGATGCACAAAGCAAATTTCTTTAAAAATTTTATACCACAGTTACTGTGCAGGCTTTGAGGCTGCTGCACGCAGGGAATTGTTATCACCGCTTTTAGTGGGAGGAAAAGAATAACAAGAAAAGAATAATAATCAATTACTGTTCCTCAATGCCTTCCTCGCTAAGGCTAAAATGAATCTTGGTTTGAAACTAAAATAAAGCAGAATGCTCGCGCTCATTGTTTCAGGAAAGATCCGCAGGAATCAGGTGCTTTGGGCTCGGGGCCTCTAGAGGTCACCAGAACCTAATTAATGAGCGGTGCTAAACCCGTCTGTGAAGCGCAAATTGCTTTGTTTTGATTGGGACTTTCCACCTCTGCGGCTCTGGGTCTCCCCTCTCCCGAGGAATCCGGACTGTCATTCCCGGGAATAACAGGAAACGCCTGCAAAGCCATTCCCGGGCTGTGCAGGAGGCAGCTCCCTTTGGGGGACAAGGCACGGTCACTGAATTGGCTTTTTTCCTCTGCACACCGTGTCGATTTTATCCCGAGCTTCTGTGACAAATCCTGCCCTGGCACAGCCGGAGTCTCCTGTGCCCCAGAGCAATGTCTTTGCCACACCTCTGCAAGCCCAGGGAATTCCAGGGCTATTGCCAAAGTCAGGGGTTGCCAGGTGTATGAAAACAGTAACTCAAGAGGGAACACGGGCTGAGCCTGCAGGTTGGGGACTTGGCAAGGATTCTTCTACCTAAGTCTTTGCCTTGCAAATTCTGATCTGCACAGGAAACCCTGTAAAGAGCATGGTTTCCTTCCAGGTCACCCTGTGCTGTATTTACAGGGAAGGTTTAGAGGAGAGCTGCAATTATGATGAAGTGGTTGTCATGCGGTCAGGGACCTCATCTGCTTCACACAAGAGCAGAAGGGAAAGCTCAAGTAATTTCCCTGGAACTCCCTGCAGGGTTTAGGAATGACAGACTAGGGAATTTGGTACAATTGAGGGAGACTGTTTATTTCAAGACAGCAAACAGAAGTGGATCCTTTCAGGAGAAATTCCTCTGAAGAGAGCACAGGTATTTATTTTGGGAGCAGTCAGTGGAACGGAGGCCTGCAATGTCTCTGGAGAGGGATCTTTCCCTCTGGAAAGCCAGGAGTGTTGAATGCAGACGAGTGGCCTGTACCCCACCAGGATGCTGAGGATGGTATGGGGGGCTGCTGCAAGGGGACCCTCACAAAGGGCTCCTTTGCATTTAGGTACAGGACACTGCAGGCCCAGGACATTTCCTCGGAGTCCAAGGAGCTTTTCTGGATGTGGAACAGGAGTCGAGGCTTTGCCTCTCCCGCGGTCCGTAAGGAGCTCCTGCCTGTGGCCCTTCCCTGGCCGTGTGGCAGCAGGTGACTCCCCTGTGCCCTGCTCTGGAGCAGCAGTAGTGGGCTCTCCCCGAGGGTGTTTGCTGGGATTAGCAGCTGTGTTATTTTTGCAGACTGGAACTGTGACGCTGCAGGTTGGCAGGAGTCCACGTGTCAGTTCCTAATCCCAGGCAAAGCCCCCGAGAGGTCAGTAAAACCATAAACAGAGGTAAGTGCCCACCTAAAGGAGGTCAGGATTATATTCCTAGTAGCATACCATTCCCAGAGAGAAAACACTTATAGCCATTCTTTATTTCCTTCCCTTATTATGATGCACAGAGTTAAGGGCTTCCCTTCTCAGTTCCCTTTCAAAGTGGGGTCCCAGAGAAACCTTGCTGTTTCTTCCCCTTTCCCAAACAGCAATCTCATCAAAATTTCTTGGTGGCTGCCATCTGTTGCAAGCAGAGCACCACCCCTTTTGCTATTTACAGTGCAATTAACCTTCAGCAAATTAGCTTGTGACTGTCATGAAAGGATTAATGAAGGCAACACACCCTTGACTTGTTCCCACCGTGCATTTATGCGGGTGCACCCACGGCTCTGCCAAAGCCCTTCCAGAATCAGGGCAGTAGTTTTTATCCTTTCTCTATTATCCCAGCAAATTTGCCAGCCTGGGGAGATGCTTGAGGGATGGGCTCCAGCAGCCACAGTCCCATGGAAGTAGCTGTGGAGACAGAGCTGGCCTTGCCCAGCAGCGCGGGCACTTCCCCGCTGCCGAGTGCCCTGGAATCAGGATGTGGGGCCGTGACTCAGCCAGCTCAGCTCAGAGCTGTAGTTGAAGCAGCCAAAGGATGAAGCTGCTTCCAAAAGATCAGGCTGTGATGTGCTGCAGCCGTGCTTTGGAAGCACAGCCTATTTTGCCTAGCACCTCCAGACTTCCATCCGGGTTCCTGTGCCTGGGAGGCACGTGAGGCCAAGGCATCCTGAGAGCCTCAGACCCCTGATCTGTGCAGATGTGCAGGATGTGTCTGGGATATCCAGACAACCCTGTTCTTGCTCCAGGCTTGGAGAATCCTCAGGGAGATAAGCAAATTTTCCCAGCTCTAGCACAGCCTGATTACTGGTGGAAAAATAGGCTTTGGCCAGAGAATTCCAGGACAGAGGGCCAGCCTCTGCTCCTCTTCCCACCAGCTGTAACTCCTGGCAGAGAGGCAGCAAGACTGGTAAAGGCTGTCATGTCTTAAAGCAAAGCAGTTTCTTGTTGTTTAATCCCAGACAGCAACTAAGTACCAGCAGCTGCTCGCTCACTCACCCACCTCCCACTTCTGTGGGATGGGAATTGAAAAAAGGCAAAACTCATGGGTTGAGATAAGAACAGTTCAATACTTGAAATAATGTAAAAAATAATAACAACAACAATAATAGGAAAAAGAGAGATGAATAAACCCCATGACAGACAAGTGGTGCACAGTGCAGTTCTCATCACCCGCTGACCACAGCCCAGCCTGGCCCTGAGCAGTGGTCAGCCCCTCCCAGCCAACTCCCCCCAGTTCATATGGACACGACACTGTGGTGAGGAATATTCCTTTGGCCAGCTTGGCTCAGCTGTCCTGGCCATGCTCCCTCACAGCTCCTCACTGGCAGAGCACAAGGCACTGAAAAGTCCTGGATTTGGAGTAAGCACTACTTTACACGCTGATGTTTTAGCTGTTGCTGTGAACGTTGTTCTCATACTGAATCCAAAACACAGAACTGTACCAGCTACTGGGAAGAAAATTAACTGTATTCCAGCCAAAAGCAGAATACAACTGCCAGAGAGGATGTCCTGAAGGCAAAAATCTCAGGGCTCAAAGGTGCACGAGAGCAGCTGTGCAGAGCAGTGCAGATGGTAGGCAGTGCCAGGGAATACCTGCACTGCTTTTGTTCTGCCATCAGTGGCCCCGTGGCTCACGCTGTCTTGCCCAGCATGGGCTTGTCCTGCTGTAGCTCTGGCACTGCCTCCTCCTCATCCTGAGAAATATCCCACAGATTGGATCTGGGAGATGACATCAGCCCAGGGCCTGGGGGCCTCTTCAAACCACAGCACCACCTCCCCTCCTCAAAGTTTAAGAGAATTATGATCACTGGTAGTGCTCCACACTCGTATTTCTTTGTCACTGAGATTCTTAGGGCACAACACACAGCCACACTGTTCTGACAAACCTGGGCCGTATTTTTTAATTGCCATCCAATGTAAACCACTTGCATGCATTTCTTTGGATCCAATAATTTTGAAAGCACAGGTGAAGTAAATAATTAACCTTGTTTTGAGCTCAGTCTGTGCTTGGATGGGCCAGATAATACAATGTTGTTTTTCCTTAATGATTAAAGTGTTAACTAATGTTGTCTCTTATAAAAGAAGAAATCAGGTATTAAATTACATCATCATTAATGCAGTTCTGTCATCTCTCTGCATTTGTTCTCTGGTTTCTAAATGCTATCTAGGCTGGAAAACTTGGAGGCTTTCAGGGTTGTGCATTCATGTGTGCATCCTAAGGAATCTTGAGTGCATAGAGACCTAGATGCATACTATTCCCAGCCTCCTCCTAGTTTTCTCTGATGGAAAAATAGTCAGCTTGGATGATACCAGCACTGGGGCCCTGGGCAGCAGCATGCTCTGATCCTGAGGTGTGCATAAACACAGCCTGTGGTGACACAAATAGGTGACAACCACTCAGCACTACTGAGAGGAAGGGCTGAAACAGCCTCTGATGTGATGATGGTGAACTCAGAACTCTTCACACTCTTCTGGAACAGACACTTCTACCCATATTCAGGGCACCCAAAAAGCTGGCAGGGAGGAGTTAAGGATGATCCCAGTTCCAGCCTTACCTGGGCAGGGAGGCAGCTGCCCAAGCCCACAGTAGAATCAAGAGGCTGCAGCTTCACAGATGATGACAGCACTGTGAAGACTGCACCACGAATTAAATAACAATAAAATTAAAACAAAGTATAGCTGATAGAGGATAATAAAACTGATGAATGTACTAAATCATTACACAACTACTTCTCACATGATTACTAAGTCCTTACTAAGAACATGAAAGAGGAGTGACCAATGTAATTTGCTCAATTCAGGTTCCTCTCTAGTTCCTTAGAGATCTGTCTCTTGTCATATTTAGTAGCAAAAACTAACCAGACTCCTGCTGCCACAGGAGCCATAAATCAAAGTCTCGAGATGTTCCCACTCCATGTGAACATAAACTCAGTGTAAACCAAAGTGGCAGCAGTTTGCCATCCTGCACGGAGCTGTCACACTGTCTGTGTGAGGGACAGTGACCTGCAGCAGGTGGGCAGGGTGGACTCCTGGCCCTGCCAACCCTTTTACCTGTGCAGGCTGAATCCAACAAGGATCTTGGCTCTGAGCCCTTGGCACCACGGGTTTTTGCATCCTACAGGAGGGTGAGTTCCACCAGTCCCAGAAATACTGTGGTGGGAAAGCTCATCTGTCAAGACATGGTGGATGTGTAGGTTCTTCAGCTGCAGGAGAGGAGCAATGGCATGTGTGGGGCTGATGAGCTTTTCCTAATTTCCAATGAGTCAAAGAGGTTAAATAGTCCATCTTCAGTGAATTGGGTCATCGGCAGTGACCTGTTTTGGAAAAGTGGCCTCTGATGCAGAAAATCTGGTGGGCTGTTAAAGAAGCTAAGGCACTTTTCATTTCCCCTGCCAGGGCGAAGCACAAGTTGATTAGGAGCACTAAGACGATTACCTCTGCTTTGCTGTATCTCTCAATTATGCCCTAATTAATATTGATTAAAATCTGGCAAAGGCAGCTTAAAGCACCTGCCGGGGTTTTATCTTCAGTTACTTCTTCACCCAAAACCCACAGCTCTTGAACTGCACAGTACAGTCTGATTATTACAGATCCAGCTGTATCTGTGATGGCTGGAGCCTCATCCTGCAAACTGCACCTTTGGTGCAGCTATTTAAGGAAGGGTTTGGCATGGCAGCTCTTAGCTCAGGGTCTGGTTGTTTCTGAGAGATCCCAAGAGAACAGGCTGTCAGTCCCCAGGAGGTTTAAACTAAAAAATGCCTCTCCCCCTGTGCTGGGCACTGGTGAGGCCACACCTCGAGTGCTGTGTCCAGTTCTGGGCCCCTCAGTTCAGGAGGGACACTGAGGGGAAGGAGTGAGCCCAGAGAAGGGCAGCAGAGCTGAGGAAGGGTCTGGAGCAACAAATCCCGTGAGGAGAGGCTGGGGAGCTGGGAATGTTTAGGCTGGAGAAGAGGAGGCTCAGGGGTGACCTTACTGCTCTCTGCAATTCCCTGACAGGAGGGTGTAGCCAGGTGGNGCTGTGTCCAGTTCTGGGCCCCTCAGTTCAGGAGGGACATTGAGGGGAAGGAGTGAGCCAAGAGAAGGGCAGCAGAGCTGAGGAAGGGTCTGGAGCAACAAATCCCGTGAGGAGAGGCTGGGGAGCTGGGAATGTTTAGGCTGGAGAAGAGGAGGCTCAGGGGTGACCTTACTGCTCTCTGCAATTCCCTGACAGGAGGGTGTAGCCAGGTGGGGACTGGTCTCTTCTCTCAGGTAACCAGTGATGGAGGAGAGGACTGTCAGGGGAGGTTTAGGTTGGACAGCAGGAAGGATTTCTTCACAGGAGGTATGATTAGACATCGGAAGGGGCTACCCAGGGAGGGGGTGCATTATCCCTGGAGGTGTTTAAGGAAAGGCTGGATATGGCACTCAGTGCCCTGCTCTGGGTGACACGGTGGTGATCGGTCACAGGTCGGACTCGATGATCTCAGAGGTCTTTTCCAGCATAATCCAACCCGTGATTCTGTGAAGAAAGCCCTGGAGAAGTGGAGCCGTGAACTCTGAGCCCCACTCCGCCGCCCTTCCTCCCTGGCCCCTCGCAGTGTGTCCAGGAGCGTCGGAATGGGAACTGCCCCGGGATGGGAATTGGGAACTGCCCCGGGCCGGGCGCTGCCCCCCGGCTCCCGCCTGGATCGGGCCCTGCGGGTCTGGAGCGAGGGGAAAACATCCCCGGTCCCCGCGGGGCTTCTCGCGGAACCACGCTGCTCGGAGACAGCAATCACCACTATGCAATATTTTTCATTACCTACTTTCTACATATATATATATGGTGTATAGGTTTTGTTTATATTATCCACTGAAACACATGCTGAGTGTTCCAGGCTGGGATTTGTTTGCCGCTGCTTTTAATGTTGCATGGCGGAGCTGTGGGAATCGGGACAACTTTGCGAGCGCAGCCTGTGCTTCCTTCCCTTCCTGCAGCCAAGCACTGACTCGCACTCCACGGTCCCATCCGGACCCCCCCAGCCCCTCGCACCGCCGGACCCTTCCTGTGCCGATCGCGGAGCGGGGCCCTTGTTCCACACCGGCTCCGGGGAGCTCGCTGTGCCCTCGCTGTGCACAGCAGACCCCCGTGCCCGCTCCCCGCGCCCGTCCCGGGGCTCTCCCGTCCCGTTCCCGGGGCTCTCCCGGGGCTCTCCCGTCCCGTTCCCGGGCCTCCCCCGCTCTCCCGCGGCCATGAGGGAAGCGCGGCGCTCCGCCCCTCCCCGCGCGCCGTCCCCGCGCC
>WEZZ01024552.1:6147-20745 GCA_013400585.1 Chloropsis cyanopogon | reverse complement strand
GCGGGGTGCCGCTGAGCGCGTCGCGGGTGTCGCTGAGCTGTGCCCGTGTCCCCGCAGGGCACCATGGGCCGCGTCATCCGCGGGCAGAGGAAAGGCGCGGGCTCCGTGTTCCGCGCCCACGTGAAGCACAGGAAGGGCCCGGCCAAGCTGCGCGCCGTGGACTTCGCCGAGCGGCACGGCTACATCAAGGGCATCGTCAAGGTACGGGCGGCACCGCGTCCCCGGGGGAACCGAGCCGCCGCCGCCGCTGCTCCTGCGCCGCCAGCAGTGCCCGGGGCTCTGGTCCCGGCCCTGATCCCGGCCCTTGTCCCCTCCGGTCCCCATCCAGGTGTCTCTGTCCTTTAATAGATCGTACTCCTCGAAAACCTAAACTCTTTTAGGTTCGTGAGAGGGTCTCAGCAGAGAGGGCACCCTTCGCCAGCGGTAGGATTTTCTGCTGGAGCTTTGCTAAGAGTAGCAGCACCAGCGTGGGTTTTTGTTGCCTAAGAATTCCCTCAGGAAACTTGGCTGGGGAGTTTCCCATGTAGTTGACTGCATGTTTAAAAAAAAAATGAAATTTCTGGAAATGCCAAGTGCTATCTCTCATTTTAGTCCTGAGCAGTAGGAGCAAGGCAGTACCTCTGTATTTGCGGTGTGACAGTGGCTCAGGGGTGCTGCAGGGACTTTTTTTGGGTGTCAGGGACTTCAGAGTGCAAACAGTGCTGCTGGCTGGATGCTCTGAGCTGCCCTTCAGCGTTTTACAGCACAGCCATGTCCAGGTTGTAGGGAGAACCTTCGTCACCCTCACCTGATTAAGGTGATAATAGAGAGTAGGTAGCAAGGTTTGACTTGAAATTGGTGATACACAGGGGATTTGGCCAACAGGGTTGAAAAAACATCAGTAGTGGACACCAACAGTTCATGAGCTGTCCTGGAAGACAGAAAGGTCTTAAAGATGTGTCAGAGTCACTTGTCTGCAGTCTGTAAATACAGGGTTGGGTATTTTAATCCCAGTGTGCCTCAGGAACAGAATGGACATGTTTTTTCAAGGGTAAAAGAAACAAGTCTGTGCTTCCTTATTTAGGAGCTTCAAAAACTTTGTTTTACCTGATTGCAGAATGTTAAAAAAATGCTTCAGTCCCAAGGAAACACATGGGGGAGTCACTGCCTGTGCCCAGCTCTGTCTCTGCCCAAAGGGCAAAGTGAAAGTGAATTTCTTAGTATGGAGAGACTGGATACCTGCAGAGTGTCAGGAATAAAACTGTTCAGACGGGATTAGCTACAAGCAGCACGCTTAACCAGGCATCATTTTGGGATCAGGGAAGGGTTTGGGTTGGAAGGGACCTTAAAGCTCATCCAGGTCCAGCCCCCTGCCACGGGCACGGACACCTTCCACTATCCCAGGCTGCTCCGAGCCCTGTCCAGCCTGGCTGTGATCGCTTCCAGGGATGGGGCAGCCACAGCCTCCCTGGGCAGGCTGTGCCAGGGCCTCAGCTCCCTCACAGGGAGGGATTTCTCTGGCAGGGTGGGATGTGGCTACCAGAGCTTGTACGATACCAAACGTGAGCCTTCAGCCCTGAGCAGAGCCTTGCTGAGACTTGCCCCAGAGTTGCCGTCCCGCGGTTCTGGAGGCTCTTTGCTGCCTGCAGAGCCCCAGCAGGGGCCGTGTCCGGCCCTGAAGCAGCTCTGCATTCCCACAGGACATCATCCACGACCCGGGCCGGGGCGCGCCGCTGGCCAAGATCGCCTTCCGCGACCCGTACCGCTTCAAGAAGCGCACGGAGCTCTTCATCGCCGCCGAGGGCATCCACACCGGGCAGTTCGTCTACTGCGGCAAGAAAGGTGGGGCCGGGCTGGGCCGGGCAGGGCTGGGCTGGGCTGGGCCGGGCAGGGCAGTGGCTGTCCCAGCTCCTGACGTTCAGGATGCTGGAGTGCAGGACGCTGCCGCCGCAGGGTCTGTGGTGCCGCCCTGCCGTGTTCAGCAGGGCTGTAACCCCAGCCCAGGGCCCCCAGTGAAGCTGTGGCTGCTCTCTTGCTCTCTGCAGCCCAGCTGAACATCGGGAATGTTCTGCCCGTGGGCACCATGCCCGAGGGCACCATCGTGTGCTGCCTGGAGGAGAAGCCCGGTGACCGCGGGAAGCTGGCGCGCGCCTCCGGCAACTACGCCACCGTCATCTCCCACAACCCCGAAACCAAGAAAACCAGAGTGAAGCTGCCCTCAGGCTCCAAGAAAGTCATTTCTTCTGCAAACAGAGCTGTCGTGGGTAAGGAGCAATCACTGTGAACTTGTCTCTGGGCTTCTTGTCACTGAACCTTCCAAACAATGCCCCGGTTTTCGTACCTGTCTTGAAAATGGTGTCATGTGCAGGCTGAACAGTCTGTGCTCGGATGCCTAGCTTGTATTTTATACTTGTGTTACTTTTGCATGTTGCACACCTAAGTTTGGAGAAGGTTTGACCTAGTGAGACCACAGAGAAGTAGATGTTCATTGTCCTCAGGCTGTAGTGGAATTGCTCAGCCTGTCAAATCTGCTGTCCTTGGGGAAGGACTTATATGGGAAATGGCATTTTGATTTCTTGCTTCTGGTACACTGAAGGAGCCTGTTGGTGGTGTCCAGTGGGTGGAGTGTTCCGGGAGGTCAGACAGGGAATGACAAAACCACTGCCAAGAAGCAGAGGCTGCACCAGGTTTGTTGTGCACCTGACTGACAGCTGAGATGGCTGCTGGTGACACTTGCCTGCCTCTGCATGGAAGACACCAAAGTGAGTGATCTGGTGTGTTACTCCAGTAAAATTGCCTCAGTAAATCATAAAACAAGTAGGTATTTCACCTCAAAGTTCTTCACAGTCCCCTCAGCTCTTTCAGTTCATACTTCACTTGAAAAACTTGATGTTGCTCAGGAAATCATAGCAGTAAAACTGGCAGTGCTTTGGGAAGAAAGCTCAATCCCATGTGCATTGGATCAGAAAGAAGGCTGTGGCTCAGCTGTGATGTCACTGTTGGTGTTGGCTTTCCCTGGTACTGGTGTGTGCTCTGTTTGGGTGTCACCGTTGCTGCCATTCCCTGCAGGAATCGTGGCTGGTGGAGGCCGCATTGACAAGCCCATCCTGAAGGCCGGCCGTGCCTACCACAAGTACAAGGCCAAGAGGAACTGCTGGCCACGTGTCCGTGGTGTGGCCATGAACGTGAGTCTGTTTGGGGTCACCCCTGTCCCCTCTGACAGTTTAGAAAAGATCTGTGGGACACTGGGACAAGCCTGGCGTGTATCTGGGAGGGAATCTTCCCAGATAAACGTGCAGCCACAGGGTGAATCAGCAGCACCCGATGGTGACTGCACCACGTGAAAAGTGAAGTAGTTATTTCTTTGTCCCCTTTAGTCTGATTGTTTCTGTTGACCATCAGTTTCTGTGGTTACATTGCTGTCTTGCTTTCCCCCTGCCCAGCCTGTGGAGCATCCCTTCGGAGGAGGCAACCACCAGCACATCGGGAAGCCCTCGACCATCCGCAGGGACGCTCCCGCGGGACGCAAGGTCGGGCTCATCGCCGCGCGCCGCACGGGGCGGCTGCGGGGCACAAAGACTGTGCAGGAGAAGGAGAACTGAGCTCCCACCCTGGGGGCCACACAATAAATCTGTACAACAGAGCTCGTGTGGAGTTGGTGGTATCTGCCTCTGCGGTGGGGAGGAAGCTGGGATAATGTTCAGCACAGGAAGTTGTGAGTGGAGATCCCCGTTTTTCCCCTTGCCTTGGAGAGCAGGGGTTCTCTCAGCCAGCACTTGCTGGTGCTGCAGGCTGGAGTAGCACTGCTGTGGGTGCTCTTGTGCCCTGGTGTGATGTTCATGTTGGCCTGGTTCCGTGGAAGCTGAGGCCTGAATCCTGTGGTTAAACTTGGGAATCTGGCTGGAAGGATGCTCAGTTTTCTAAGTTCATACTTCTAACATCATGGTTTTCCATTTTTATCTTTTGGGGCAGGGTGGGTTAGAGAGTTGCAGAACTTAGGAAGTGTTTCAGCTGCTCTCACTGCAAGGTTTGGGCTTCTTTTTGGAACCATCAGGCTCGAGCCAAATGAAAGGTGCCTAAAAATTGAGGGTGTCACACAGACTGCCCCCTCTACTCGTCAGCTTTTGGGAAGGGCAGACAGCTTCAAACATCTCCCCTTGGCAGGTTGGTCATGATGGGATGTTCTGAGGTGCTGCAGTAACGTGGGCAGTGGCACTGCTGTCCTCTGGGAAGCTCTGTGCTCATAAGAGCAGTCCTGTGAAAAACCAGCTTTTGTAAGAAAATGAGAAAAGTAATGGGGTTTAGTGCAAAATAGCTTTATTTACAGCTTTTCTGGACTGGCTTAGGAGGGAAAAACCAATGAAAGCAGATGGGGCTCAGCTTCACATCTGAGCACGCCCAAAGCCAGGGCTCCTGCTGAGCTGCAGCAGCTCTGGCTGTGCTGCAGGGGTCTGTGCCAAGGACCGGCTTTATCCAGTGGAATGCAAAGTGGGAAAAGTCATTTCTACACCCACCCACAAAACCGGTACTGGAGCTGGCCTTGTGTGTCTGGGGAGGGAAAAGTGAGTTAAAAAAACCAGACCACACCTTGAGGAAAGGCATCAGATCCCACTGGGGAGAAAAAGCAAAGCAAGGGCAAGTTTTGCTTCTGTTAATATTATTCCAATTCCATCAAAGTCTGGAGTTCACATCTGTTCTTGCCATGAGGTCAGAAGCTCTCAGGTGCCTGTGCTCTCCTGACAGGGCCTGAAGTGTAACACTCCTCCCAAACACCATCAGAAGAGCAGCTGAAGTGTTTAATGTTCCACAACAATTTGCATTAAATGCACCTAAAGGGCTTGAAGAAAACCATAATTTCCAACCACGGCTGGGTCTGTTGACCCCATATATTTTTTTGGAAAGAGGGAGAAGGATACTGACCCCTGTTGCAGGCTCTGATGGTGCCCACGGGTGCTCACAGCCTCAGGGTCAGTGCACCAATCCATGAGTAGGGAGTAATTAATACAAATTATTACAAATAAATAAGTACCATATTACAGGGTTTAATGCAGCTCCAAACACGTTTAATGTAGTTGTGAGTGGAGATCCCCCAGAAGTTTCTGAATTCACACAGTAGTATGAGGATTTCAAAGATTTTTCTCCCTTCACCAAACTCCAGTTGCCACTATTTTTCCAGTAAAGTCTCCTGTTACAACATGAACATGGAACTTAAAAAAGCCACTGTGATCCTGGCAAATGACCAGAAGACTCAAGGGGCAAAATGCTCCTCCAGCCCCAACACCTCCAGTGCTAAAAGTCTGTGAAAAGAAACATGAGGAAAGAGGGAGTAAGATTAATAAATAAACAATTAAAGGCTCTAAAGAAACCAACCTTCAATGAAAATTTTAGGTAAACTGAAAATATATTTTCTAAACCAAACGTCTGATTTCAGCTGTAGAATAGAGTTGAACTACAGCAGTTTTTATGACAGGGAAGTTAAGACAATTAACAATGCAATAAGAATTTTAAAAATACCAATAAAAATTTACAGGTGAATTCCTAACAAGCTTAACTTCAGGCTGGGGGGATCTGTGAAAGCACTGAACAGAAAACAAAAACGGGGCTGAAGTTAAGCCAGTCTCTGACCTCTGCCTGGGCTCAGCATCAGGCAGCAGGTTCAGCTGAGCAGGGCAGAGGCTCCCTCCGAATCTGCACTGCAGAAATCAGAAATTAAACAGGCCAGGGGCACTGCAGAGGAGCTGCTGGCCACAGGAAAGCACAAACGTGGCTGTGAGGTGGGTGTGTGTCACAGCTCGGCTGAAGCAGCTCCAACACAAAAACACTTTCAAATGTCAATGAAGCAAAATAAACGGAAACCACGTCCAGTAGAAAGCACAGGGTTCCTTCTGTGGTCTTGCCCTTCTTCCACCCCCCACAGCTCATTGTATGGAATCATAGGCTGATAGGACCTTGAAGATCATCGAGTTCCAACCCTCCTGCTGTGGGAGTAATTATGTAATGTGTTGTAATTATGCTTTAATTGTGTATCATAATCAGCAACCTCCTGCTCGAAGCAACTGTTTTAGCAGCATGACAGAATACCCAGTCGATTTGCTTATGTGTTTTATATCCAGGATACTTCATGGAGGAGCATCTCAATTCCCAGCCCTAATAGTGTACAGAAGATATGAGCTACTACAGATACAGTCAAACTTAGAAACCAAAGCCATGCTCGTTAGTCAAACAATAATAATAATTATTATTATATTCTTAAGCTCCCTCACATAAAGATTAACACAGTTACAGAAATCTTGAAGCAAACTTGTTAAAAGAAAGATGTTAAGTGTTCCTGCAAAATTCTCAGAGTTTATTTCCAGTATAAGGCTTTGTTTGCTAAAAGAAAAAAAAAAAAAGGAAAAAAATAAAGAAGATACATACCAGTGAAGCACTAAAGCTTTCCTTTAGAAGGGCTTTAAATTTCCATCTGCTGAAAAACCAAACAGCATTCTCTTTACACTTTTTTAAGGGTGTGTTGAGAAGCACCAAGTGCTACCTAAACATGGGCAGGTATCACAAATTCCTTCCCAGAACAGAACCCTCATTAACATCACTGCAGAAGCAGTACCGAGGGTCACTTCACCCGGGGGGTCACTGCCCCGGGGCTTTCCACGGCACCATCTCCCATCCTGGCTGCCCAGCCTTGAGAAATCAGAAAGGGGGAGCAGCTCTGGAGGATCCACAGCCACACACTAGTGCAGGCAGGGAAGAACTGCAGAGGGAAATGCAAGGAAACGGTGTGAGGTAAAAAAAGGCCAGAGCAAACCCATGCAGGGAGTTTCTGCAAAAAGAAGAAAAGGAAACAAGCTCCATCAGCAAGACAATGATCCTGGGTGTTACGCTGAAGTTATCTGGTAAGTATCTATCAAATCCAAGGGAAATGCTTCGGGCTGTTCTTTCAGCTAATGTAAAAACCACAGGAGCCCAAATTCTAAAAAGTTTCAAGGAGCTGGGTGATCAATAAATCATTACAGCCTCCACAGAAGTTAAATTAAAAAATGGCTTTTTTTGTCCTGTGGCATTAACAAATTCTCAGAGAGAAATGTGAGAACAGAAACATTTGTGGGAGTTGTGTCACATTTTTGCTGTCTTCATCAAAAGCTTTCTTCTCTCAGTTTACAGGAACCCCCCACCCCCAATGATCTGTTGGGATACATCCAAAGTGTACCCTAAATTCTCAGTTTTGCAACCATGTCCATGTCCAGAGAATTCACACTCACGTCCACACAGACGGGCAACATCGACTGAATAGACCAAGGATAAACTCAGGTGTGACAGAATCACAGAATTGTCAGGGTTGGAGGGACCCCTGGCGATCACCCAGTCCATCCCCCTGCCAAGGCAGGGCCACCTGGAGCAGGTGACACAGGAATGCATCCAGGTGGGTTTGGAATGTCTCCAGAGAGGGAGACTCCACCCAGAGCTCTGCCACCTTCACTGTAACAAAGTTCTTCCTCGTGCCAAGCTGCAACCTCTTGTGTCACCTGTTTCCATAATGTCTTTTTAAATTGTTTTTTTTTAAATTTCATGTTAGTACCACGAATTCCCAGAAATTTCCCACTGTTTTCCACTTTCATTTGCATATCTTCAAGAGCAAACCTGGGGAACCAGAGGTTTCCAGTAGCTCTCCATTGCACCCACCTCACGTTCCTCTGGGAGATGGCTCCTGCTCTGGCAGAGCAAAGCAAGGGACATGTGGCAGGCACAGGGGTCACAGCAGCTCCCCAGCAGCTGCACTGGCTCCTCTTGGCCTGGAATGTGACAGGACACCTGTCCCTGGAGCAGCTGCCACTCCCAGAGCCTCTGGCCCTCACAGGCACGAAGGTGATGCCAGGAGCGTTCCCAGCTTGTCTCCAGCCACCTCAGCACCACCAAACCCCTCTGTGGGTGCTACAGGAGGGGCAAAGGCAGCAGCAAACCTGGCTCAACTCCAGCTTTATTTCCTCGTCTTCGCCACAGAGAGTCTCCTCCACCAACAACTTGGTTATATTGTATTTTAATAAATTCAACACAAGAGGCCTCCACTAGCCCATTCTTCAATTAAGTCCACATTTTATTTATGGTTTGCTGTTGGTACTTCAATCAGATTTATATATACATAATCTAAAACCTACATCAAAACCATGTTGACTGCTCTGAAGACCGAGAGAAGTGACACGATTGAAGTTTTCTTCCACAGCTCTATGGTAAGTCTACATTCCCACAGCAGGTTTTTGGTTCAGGTTGCAGAAGTGTTCAGAATGCCAATGCCAGGTCTCTCTCAGACTCGGAGTGGGAGGGTTACAGTTCTCTTTCAGCATTTCAAGTCTTACACACAACCACAGTAGCAATCAGTAACATTGTTTTGTTCTAGATTAACACCTGGGTTGATCTGCAGAATCCTGGCTTTTCACATTCCCACATCTCCCTTTCTAAATCCTCACCGACACAGCTGGAAAACCAAGTCCCTCCCTGCGACCGCTGCGTTATTGGAACATTAATTGTGAGAGGATTTGATGCTATTTCACACGGGAGGCAGCACGAGAGGCTGGGGAGAAACGCGAGTCCTCACGGTGCCACCTGAAAAACGCCAGTTCCTTCACTTGGATGCAAACACAGGTACCTCAAAGGATTCCATTTATCCCCAGGGAGGCCGGGACTGCCCGTGCCTGCCCAGCAAACAGCCCCAGCGGGTATTTGTGCACCTCGGCCTGCCCCGGGGCAGCTCTCACCCGCCGGAGCCGCGCCCGGCACAGCCGCCGGCAATGAAGGACAAGAGGTAGAAAGTATTCACAGAAGCAGCTCGCGAAGGCCCTCGCTCAGCCCACTCCCTGCCTTTATTTGCTCAGAGGATTAGACTTGGTACAGATCTTAGAGAAGAAGAAGAATAGAAAATGCTTTACATGCTACTTAATCTGAAGTTCCTGCTCGGAACAGTTCCTGGTGCCCGGGAGCCCCGTGGTTCAGGACAGGTCCCGAGGTGTGTGGGGCCAGGCAAAGCACATTTCCAGTTCCCCAGGGATTTCACACAGCATGACCTCTCCCTTCAGCAAAATATTCCCGTTTCTGCTATTTCACCTGTCTTTAGTCACACACAGGACAGGCAGATAGAATCGGTGAGATCAGTAAATCCTGAAGAACTAATCTTCACATTTCTAAGCTTTGGAATTTGCTTCCAGAAAACCTTCTGAGGACTTTAAAGCACCTACCAGATATTTAAATACAATCAAGTATATTAAGTGTCCAAGTTTTCAATCCACCTTCTTTTCCAGAGTAGATTCCAGCAAAACCTACTGTTTTTATTCACCTGTAGAATAATGGTTCAATATAGAAAATGAAGGGAAAAAATACCCCCAAACAACCAAAGAAAACCAGTAAGTTACAACCTATTAGAATTCCAGACTGCCATCAGTAGCACAAAGCTTTCCAATCCCACATAGATGAGAAGATTTAAGAGATGACAAAGCCCACCTGGTCAAGGCTGTAGCTGCTGCTACTGCACTGTGAAAGGCTCCAGGCTGCCTGGCAAATGAGGGTTTTTTTGGGGCTTTTTTCTTGCAGCAGCAAACAGCAGGACAGCAGGTGTAGGTAAAAACAGGAGGTAAACAACCATCGTGGCAAGTGAAGGGATTTGATTCCAAGAAAATACAAAAATATTGAATATAAAAATGATCCTTGCAATCCAGAGTGAAAAACTCTGTAAGAAAGAATCACAAGAAATGATGGACAGAAATTTAAGAATGAGGGACAGGAACAGAGCAGCATTTCAATAAATAAAGCTACAAAAAAGGCCAATACCTTTAAAAGCTGCACCTACAGAGGTATCACTACAGCAAAGGAACAGAACTGCTCACTTAATGGCTCAGGTGAAACCACACTTGGAAAGCATTCATCCAGCCCTGGGCACTGTATGAGAACAGGAACAGCACATCACCACACAGAAATGTGGATCAGGGAACGGCTTACAGGGGAAAACCAAACATTTAAACCTTTTGCTCTGGTGTGGACTAAAGGGGACATCACTGCAAATGCAGACTGTGCAGTTCACACCACTTTGGGCAAAATACACCAACTTACTGGAACAGCAGTTGCAAGTTAAGAACAGAAATTAACATTATCAGACATTTTGAATACTATAGAAGCAGAGAAGGGAATGATCTTATTTTCCTACACTGGATGTTTTGCTATAGTCAGATAGTGGATGAAATCATAGAACCCTTTTCCTCTTGTTTTCATTACTCGAGGTTATCTAATGGTTAAAAACTAGAAGACATTTTTTGCACATTATTTTGACCACTGAACAATGACCCTGTCATTTCAGAATTGTGCTGATATGATTTAAGGCTATATTAAATTCTTCCAAGGAAACAGCCTGTACGTCAGTTTTATTATCAAAAAGTGGCTTCAAGGAGTTCTAAAGCTAAAAAATACAGAGTTGGGTATTTAAAAATGTGATTAAAAGTTAGCCCTTATTCAGGAGTGTTCTTCTTCAGAAACTGGCTCCCCCATGCTAGTTTTGATTTGTCTGCAAACAAGAGCTCTGTCTTCTGTGCCACATGCTGACTGAGCTGGCTTGACCCCAAGGTATCCCCAACTTCCACCTCTTACAGTGCTGAAATCAACTGAGCTCGCACAAATGCTGCTGAAATCCATGGATCCACCACAACTTGCATTAGAAAATTGGAGTGCAGGATGGGGATGTCTGAATTTAATGGCTGGAATCTCATGTCAACACATTTCCAGACACAGCCTACCCCTAACAGACACTGCAGGGGTGGGGCTGTGCACTTGCTCTTGTGAAAAAATGACACAGAAATGGTTACTGGACACTTAAAAACAGCCCAGGGAGACTTTCATACCTTAGAAATAAAAGGAAATTTATGGTAAGAACCTCAGGAAGTTCCAGTGTGAAAAGTGACAGTGCTTGGGCTGGGTAAAGTCCTTCCTCCAGTCTGGAACAGAGGGCAAGTCTCAGCCAAATGACTGTGCTGACATGGCAACCCCACTGGAGGGCAGGGACAGGGACACACACCCTGGAATGGCACAGAGGGCACACATGGATCCCTCTGACCCCAGCTGCCAGCCAGGAGGAGTGGTTTTGTGTCATCTCCCTCACCAGAACACCTGCAAGGAGAGCAGGAATCCTGCAGGAGGAAGCAGCTGGGATCCTTCCACTTTGCCTTCTGCCACTGCAGCACCACGGAGCAGCACGTGGTTTGTACAAGACACTTCCCACTGCTCCCGGAATGCCTCTTCTGTCTGGCTCTAGGCAAGGCAGGTGCAGACTTCATTCCCAAGACCTCATGGCTGTGGAAAATGGCTATCATGAACATGATGGAGAGCATGAAAAGTAAGAAGACAGAGAGCAAAAATCACTGTTGTCCTGATTATGCTGTGCTGGAGCAGAGCCACAAATGGGAAACTCCCACACCTGTCCTAAGAAATGTGAGGTTGGCATCAGCATCTCACCCTCCCGAAAATAAAGGTGTGTCTTTCATCAGGGGGAGAGAATTTGCTTTCAATGTGGATTTGAAAGTGTGGGGTAACAAGGTTTAACTAAGATATTTAAATGCTTAATTGGCTACTCTGCAAATTTCCCAACATGCCACTTCTTTCTCTAATTTATACAGTCAGTCTTTAACTTTCATTTTTAGTTGAATTCATTGCACTGAAAGCTTCCCTGCAATGCCCAGTAACTGGAACTCACGCCAACAAAAACATGGAGCCACTTTGCCCTGACACAGTTCATCAGCCTATTCATTTCTGGCAAAAGACTTAAGAGGTAGACAAAATTTATTGAAACCAAAAATGAAGTAAATTGCTACAGCAGCCAATTTTTGCCCATTTTAGCTTTGGCAGAATGGCTAATCTCATTCTCTCCTGGATCTCAGGAAATACACAGGAAGTTTTGGAACCGTAAGTGCTTTTTCATGATACACATGCTAAAACACACAAGCTAGGCACAACAGAGTGGCTGAGAAGGCATAATAGCAAATATGGTAACACGAATCTCTCATGTTATCTAAAGTTTCACTCAGAAAAATAAAAAAAAAGAAATGTCAATGGGGGAATTTAATTTCTTTCTGGCTCGATTTCAGCAAGATACACAAGCTTGGAAAACAGAGAACTCAAATTTTCAGAGCTCGTAGTCAGCTGGGAAAATAATGTGAAAAATTCCAAATCAGGCAGAGTCCTGTCCTGCTTGTCCATTCCCACAAGCTCAGGTCCTGCAGGACAAACAAGCTTTGACTGAACCCTGAGCCATCTCCTTCTTGCCAAAGGGGTAACACAGGTGCAGGTGACCAACTCTGTGACCAAAACGTAGTACATTTACTGATACACAAACAGTGACTGAAGTCTTTTTATATATGGCTGTACTATTTTTAACACTGACAGTAGCAAGTGTTAAAAGCTTAATTTAGTCACTAAACAACCACAATCCAAATGTACAAGATGGAGAAATTCTGCTCAGTAAGGTTATGGATTTCCCCCAAGATCTAACTACACACTAACCCCGACTCAACATCACCTATGGATTTGCAGTTTCTATGTATTCCATGTTACACCACCAGGAACACGAGGAATTGCTTTACTATTTATTGGCTCATTTTATGGAAGACCAGAGATTCCCTAGAAACGGTTCTAAACAGAAAACAGGACTGAAATCAGTGATGGGGGAATTAAATCTTTAGGCACTTTGAGGGGTACTGCTTTAGAGTGTGCCATCACCAACGAGGTATCGCCAGGTGCATCGCCTGAAAGTCACCTGCCAAAATGCTGCGACAGAAATGTGCATATCCAACTTTTTGCTTGTACAGTATTTGTTAGGAAGTACAATTCAAAATGGTTTTGCCCAGAGTGAAGAAAACATTGCACCTTACATTGGAGCTGCCTGTTTAAAAAGCAACAGCTGCAGCAAACAAAATGGGTTTATCCTTCTTCATGTCACAAAGATGCACAATATCCTCAGTTTGCTGCCTGGAAAACAACTGCCACTGCAGCCATTCCCAATTCTGGGGCAGGGCTGGGTATGGCTGGAGAAAGCCACAGCCTTAAAGTGTCACAAGTTTGACATGTCTCTACAATCATTGCACTATTAAAAGCAAACACATTTGGCAAGGCTGAACTAGCACATTATATTTTTACCTATATAGTACAAAATACGTAATAATCTCCTCTGAGATAGCCTGTTTAACAATTACTGGTCCAAATAAATATTTCAGCTTGAGACCTCAGGGTAGAATTTTTTTAGTTAAAACCTCCAACGAGCATCCCCAAACATAAATGGGAACACGTTATCCAAATTTACTAAATCCAAGTAAAATGGTATTACTAAAAAACTATGAAGAAAATCTGAATTAACTTGAGCACTAGGAAAAACATGGAAGCATAAAAGTGATCATCGCTACACAGCATATTCAAAAATCTTCTGTGTCTCTCCCTTGTTACACTAAATGCCTAAGAATGCACTTGGACTGAATTTTCCATTGTTCATTTCAAAACTACAGACCTTTAATTTGATAAGCAGCTTTGTTTCTATCAACTCATTTGTAAAAAACACCATCAAGCTTGTGCTCTTAAATATATAAATTTTAATAAAAAAACAAACAAAAAGTACAAGATAAATCCCATTAAGAAACTTTTACAGTGTAATTTTCCTGATTATTTTATTCTTGAGGGCCAATTTTTTTTTTTTTTTGTGCACAGAATCTCAATGTGACTGTTGTTCCAGAATTCAGCATAGTGCCACTGCACAGAATTCACCTTTCTGTGCAGTCCATTAAAAAACAAAACCCCAAAAAACAACACACACCACAGGACAAAACATTCTTCTTAAATCAAATTCTATTTGTGAATTCAGCAAAATAATTTCTATAAAATAAAACAGCAAAATATTTAAATAGTATAGGGTGGGCTGTATCTGTTTTGCAGGGGTATTTGGTTTTTAGACAGGTTCCAAAAAAAATTACACACATTCAAGTTACCAATTTTCATTTAAATACAGTATTTACTGATGCGTTTCTTTAAGTCTTTAAACAAATGTTTATTCTGGAATAGAGATACCTCAGAATTGTATTTGACTAACCAGTAGTTTCTTTTATATTTAAACCCTGCTTCTAATGTTAAGATTTTCTGTATAATGGATAAAGAGCTAAGACAATTCTCGCTTTCAAGTAGAACTGTGAACGAGCAGAAAACCAGCAAGTTAACTTGGTGCAGTGGCACTCACAAGTACTCTGTGATTTTGTTGACTTCCACTTCACTGGGATGCAGTAGAAGGAAAGTGTTAGAAGTTTATCTAATAAGCTCTACCAAAGAAACAAAACAAGCACACCAAATACAGTCTATTATGCTCCAGGCATCCTGGCATAGCAAATTTTTGCATATTTGTTTTAAATCTTTTAAATTCCTATTACTGAAAACTAAGTGTTCTTTATCCCACCCAGAGAGAGAACTGTCAAACATCAGATGTGAGGAACATATGTGAAACTGAAAACCACTTGTTTGTCACATTTTCCCTCCCCATTTTATAGTCTAGGTGTAAGAAGAAAAAGTTCTGAGCAATACAGTTGTCACATTGGGACAACTGCTGTCACGCTTGTT
>WEZZ01024550.1:152366-174207 GCA_013400585.1 Chloropsis cyanopogon | reverse complement strand
CCGCCGTGCCGGCAAACACCGGGATGGGCGAGGCCACCAGCAGCGCCAGCAGCCACACGCCGCCGTTGACCAGCTTGGCGACGCGAGGGCGGCGGTAGGAGGCGGCGCGCAGCGGGTGCACCACGGCGATGTAGCGGTCCAGGCTGAGCACGGTGAGGCAGAAGACGCTGCTGAACATGTTGAGGCCGTCCATGCCCAGCACGGTCCGGCAGAGCGCACGGCCAAAGGGCCAGTGTCGCAGCGCCGCCGCCGTGGCCACGAAGGGCACGCTGAGCATGAAGAGCTCGTCGGCGATGGCCAGGTTGAGCAGGTAGATGTTGGTGGCCGTCTTCATCTTGGCGTAGCGCAGGATGACGAAGATGACCAGTGCGTTGCCCAGCAGCCCCAGCAGGCACACCAGGCCGTAGACGCACTGCAGCACCACCATGCCCGCGATCTCCGCCACGCTCCCGCCACGCTCCCGCTCTGGGGCGGCCGGGGGCTGGCCGGCCTCTCCCGCTGCTGCCACCGCTGCTGTGCTGGTGTTGGGGGGCGGCTCAGAGCCGGCCCAGCTGGAGATGCTCCAGAGGGGAATTCCAGCTGCCAGGAGCTGCTCGGTGTCTGTGCTCATGGCGGGAGGTGATCCATGGACAGGAGAGCACCAGCAATGGGGGTCAACCTGCGGGCAGGGCACAGGGGTGAGGGCTGCGGGGCATGGAAATCCCAGTGTGCACATTCCCCTCAGATTGGGAACCTCCATCCATCACCCTCCAACTCCCTCTGTCAACCCCCTCCCTGCCTGGACACCTCCACGTCATTCCTCACGCTGGAGCATCCCGTTTTTTTGGGATCTCAGAGGCTGTGGGGTGAGGCGGGATTTAACCCTGCATGGGGCTCCTCAGACCAGGTGGGCTGGCCTGAGAATCCCAACCAGGCCTGGAAATTAATCCCAACCTGTCCTGGGAATCAATCCCAACCCCGCCTGGGAATCAACGCCATTCACATTAAGGAGCCCCCGCAAATATCGAGGATTTCATTCACCCTGCCAAGGAGAAAGCCAGCCGGGAATATTTTACCTTTCAGTATTCCAGGGATTGAAGGAGCCTTACGCCTTTCTGCCGGGAAGAAGAAGCCGCTGTGGGAAGATGCTCTGTTGGTATCTGTCACCAACGGAAAGTCCTACTTGACCTGGATCAGATGACCGGGAAGATCCGGACCTTTTAAAGCGAAAGACAAAGCAGGGATGGACACGCAGGCTCTTCCCCCTCTCCCGCATCCCTACGCCGCAGGCATCGGCTTTCCGTGAAAAAATAAACGCGGTGCAACTTTCTGCTCCAAGATTTCCTCTGGAAAACAGCGCAGTGCCCTCCGCCCTCCTCCCGCCGGGCTGCGCTGTCCTGCGGCTCCCGGCCGGAGCATCCCCGCTCCAGCGGCTCCTTCCCGGCGCTGCGGAGGGCGGGATCTGCAGCCCGATCCCCCCCCGCATCCCAGATCCCGAATCCCGCATCCCGAATCCCGCACCCCGCCCTCGCATCCCCCCGTGGCTCCGGGGGGGAGGCAGGAGATGGAGAAGGAATGGTTGCCTTGGCAACGCATCCCTAATCCTTCATTCCTGCCGCGCATTCCCGCCTTCCATGCGCTCGTTCCCAGCGCTGCAGGGCCCTCGAATCCTTCCCGCTGGAGCCCCTTGCCTGAGCACCGCATCCCGGGATTCCGGGTTTGGAGAGGTGACGACCAGCCCGGCCTAGCCCCACATCCAAACCCACCGGGAATTCCACCCCATTTCGGAGTCTGCACCACTGGAACTGAGGGTGCAATAAGTAAAAATGGGAGGAAATTCCCCCCTTTTTCTTTTTTCTTTTTTTTTTTTTAATCTTTTTATTATTAGTTGCTTTGTTTGGGGGTTTTTTGGGTTTTTTTTGTGATGAGAGGAATCCAGGGAATCTTATCCCTGGCAGCAGCTCAGCCAAGGTCATGAAATCATAGAATCATGGAATTGTGGAATCATAGAATCGTGGAATCACTGAATTGTAGAATCAAAGAGTAATAGAGTCATGGAATANCCCGTGGCTCCGGGGGGGAGGCAGGAGATGGAGAAGGAATGGTTGCCTTGGCAACGCATCCCTAATCCTTCATTCCTGCCGCGCATTCCCGCCTTCCATGCGCTCGTTCCCAGCGCTGCAGGGCCCTCGAATCCTTCCCGCTGGAGCCCCTTGCCTGAGCACCGCATCCCGGGATTCCGGGTTTGGAGAGGTGACGACCAGCCCGGCCTAGCCCCACATCCAAACCCACCGGGAATTCCACCCCATTTCGGAGTCTGCACCACTGGAACTGAGGGTGCAATAAGTAAAAATGGGAGGAAATTCCCCCCTTTTTCTTTTTTCTTTTTTTTTTTTTAATCTTTTTATTATTAGTTGCTTTGTTTGGGGGTTTTTTGGGTTTTTTTTGTGATGAGAGGAATCCAGGGAATCTTATCCCTGGCAGCAGCTCAGCCAAGGTCATGAAGTCAAGGAATCACTGAAGTTGGAAAAAGCCCTCTAAAATCATGGAATCCAATGTTAATTCAGCACTGATCCAAGTCCCCCAGTATCACATCACATGAATTTATATCCCTCCTGGAATAATGAGTCCACCACTGCCCTGGGAGAGAAATTTTCCTGATATCCAACCTAAACGTCCCCTGAGGCCATTCCCTTTTATCCTATCTTTTATCACCTGGGAGCAGAGCCCAGTTCCCACCTAATTCCTGTCACAGAGTTGTAGGGAATGAGATCCCCCCAGATCCACATTTTTTTCCAACATTCCCTTCTCCCTCAACTGCTCCTTATCTGATTTATCCCAGCCCTGGCCAGGAAATGATGGAGCAAACTTGCCTCAGTCATCCCAAAATCACAGCATTGGGAATTTTTGGGAATTTGGAGCCAGCTGAATGAGCCCATTTGGGGCCCGACTGCCAGGATGGGAATAGGGATAAACATCCATATGATACTCCTGGGAATGGGCTTGAAAATCCTGAGAAAACAGGTGGATTTTCTCCTCACTGCTTAAATCTATGACCATGGTTAATGGTGCAGCTGGCACTGATCCTGCTGGAAATATCTGGGATCCAGGGAATGCTGGCACACCATCTCTACCCCCAATTCCATGGGGTGCTCCAGTGGGATAAAGGAGAATGGGATCCTGCTGTGCTGACACAGAAATTCCCGGGTGCCAGCCCAGGAGCTCCGGGCGTTCCCATTGGAGCCAGAGACCGGAAAACAAGGAATTAAACAATGGAAGCAGCCGCAGGTTCCATGGGCCCCCTCCACCTCCTGGAGCAACAGGAAACCTTTAAAGGCTCCTTTACTGTAAAGGAGGAAACTCTGACATGGATTTGAGCCACAGGGTGGTCCCAGAATTCTGTGGAAAACTCTGGGTTGGGTGGAGCAGGACCTTGGCTCCAGGGGGACAATTCCAGGTGATTGGAGCCGGGCTGTAGGATAAGGATGCTCTGATTAGGAAGCCTCAGCTTTCTTCTCATTTCAGGAGCATCCAAAAAATCCTGGGATATCCCCAGTAGGAAGGGATCTGCAAAGAGCACAACTCCTAAAATTCCTGGGATTCTCCTCAATCTCACCCTCAGGAGCTGCCCGAGATCCCAACCTGGGAGCCTGCTTTGATGCTGAGGGAAAAGCGGGATTTGGTTTCTGCATCCCAAGGAATCTGGATCTTGGTATCAGCAGATTTGGGGTTTTAAGATCCGGGGTTTGTAGGGAGCCTCTAAGTCAAGGAATTCCAGGGAAAACATCCTGGGATTTAGTGAAATGTGTTTTTTCCCGGTGTCCAAGGGAATTGTTCAGTTCTCTTTATCCTAGAATCCAGATAATTTTCCTCTTTATTCCCATTATCCCTGTCCAGGGATCCTTGTCCTGCTCCCTCACTGGGGCTGGATCCCAAATCCATGCCAAGGACTTGGAAAAAGTGGGAAAAGTGGAGAGGAGCCTGTGGATGCTGGGAATTAATGAATCCCTGAATGGGGTGGAATTTTCCTGGAGGAATTCCCATTTAAAGGGTCCCGCTCCCCTTTTCCAGGTAAATCCCCTATGGAATCTTTCTTCCACCCCTTGGATCTTCCGTAGCCTCCAACAATTCGGAATCCATGAATTCCACACAATCCCAGAGTATTTNCGGTGCAACTTTCTGCTCCAAGATTTCCTCTGGAAAACAGCGCAGTGCCCTCCGCCCTCCTCCCGCCGGGCTGCGCTGTCCTGCGGCTCCCGGCCGGAGCATCCCCGCTCCAGCGGCTCCTTCCCGGCGCTGCGGAGGGCGGGATCTGCAGCCCGATCCCCCCCCGCATCCCAGATCCCGAATCCCGCATCCCGAATCCCGCACCCCGCCCTCGCATCCCCCCGTGGCTCCGGGGGGGAGGCAGGAGATGGAGAAGGAATGGTTGCCTTGGCAACGCATCCCTAATCCTTCATTCCTGCCGCGCATTCCCGCCTTCCATGCGCTCGTTCCCAGCGCTGCAGGGCCCTCGAATCCTTCCCGCTGGAGCCCCTTGCCTGAGCACCGCATCCCGGGATTCCGGGTTTGGAGAGGTGACGACCAGCCCGGCCTAGCCCCACATCCAAACCCACCGGGAATTCCACCCCATTTCGGAGTCTGCACCACTGGAACTGAGGGTGCAATAAGTAAAAATGGGAGGAAATTCCCCCCTTTTTCTTTTTTCTTTTTTTTTTTTTAATCTTTTTATTATTAGTTGCTTTGTTTGGGGGTTTTTTGGGTTTTTTTTGTGATGAGAGGAATCCAGGGAATCTTATCCCTGGCAGCAGCTCAGCCAAGGTCATGAAGTCAAGGAATCACTGAAGTTGGAAAAAGCCCTCTAAAATCATGGAATCCAATGTTAATTCAGCACTGATCCAAGTCCCCCAGTATCACATCACATGAATTTATATCCCTCCTGGAATAATGAGTCCACCACTGCCCTGGGAGAGAAATTTTCCTGATATCCAACCTAAACATCCCCTGAGGCCATTCCCTTTTATCCTATCTTTTATCACCTGGGAGCAGAGCCCAGTTCCCACCTAATTCCTGTCACAGAGTTGTAGGGAATGAGATCCCCCCAGATCCACATTTTTTTCCAACATTCCCTTCTCCCTCAACTGCTCCTTATCTGATTTATCCCAGCCCTGGCCAGGAAATGATGGAGCAAACTTGCCTCAGTCATCCCAAAATCACAGCATTGGGAATTTTTGGGAATTTGGAGCCAGCTGAATGAGCCCATTTGGGGCCCGACTGCCAGGATGGGAATAGGGATAAACATCCATATGATACTCCTGGGAATGGGCTTGAAAATCCTGAGAAAACAGGTGGATTTTCTCCTCACTGCTTAAATCTATGACCATGGTTAATGGCGCAGCTGGCACTGATCCCGCTGGAAATATCTGGGATCCAGGGAATGCTGGCACACCATCTCTACCCCCAATTCCATGGGGTGCTCCAGTGGGATAAAGGAGAATGGGATCCTGCTGTGCTGACACAGAAATTCCCGGGTGCCAGCCCAGGAGCTCCGGGCGTTCCCATTGGAGCCAGAGACCGGAAAACAAGGAATTAAACAATGGAAGCAGCCGCAGGTTCCATGGGCCCCCTCCACCTCCTGGAGCAACAGGAAACCTTTAAAGGCTCCTTTACTGTAAAGGAGGAAACTCTGACATGGATTTGAGCCACAGGGTGGTCCCAGAATTCTGTGGAAAACTCTGGGTTGGGTGGAGCAGGACCTTGGCTCCAGGGGGACAATTCCAGGTGATTGGAGCCGGGCTGTAGGATAAGGATGCTCTGATTAGGAAGCCTCAGCTTTCTTCTCATTTCAGGAGCATCCAAAAAATCCTGGGATATCCCCAGTAGGAAGGGATCTGCAAAGAGCACAACTCCTAAAATTCCTGGGATTCTCCTCAATCTCACCCTCAGGAGCTGCCCGAGATCCCAACCTGGGAGCCTGCTCTGATGCTGAGGGAAAAGCGGGATTTGGTTTCTGCATCCCAAGGAATCTGGATCTTGGTATCAGCAGATTTGGGGTTTTAAGATCCGGGGTTTGTAGGGAGCCTCTAAGTCAAGGAATTCCAGGGAAAACATCCTGGGATTTAGTGAAATGTGTTTTTTCCCGGTGTCCAAGGGAATTGTTCAGTTCTCTTTATCCTAGAATCCAGATAATTTTCCTCTTTATTCCCATTATCCCTGTCCAGGGATCCTTGTCCTGCTCCCTCACTGGGGCTGGATCCCAAATCCATGCCAAGGACTTGGAAAAAGTGGGAAAAGTGGAGAGGAGCCTGTGGATGCTGGGAATTAATGAATCCCTGAATGGGGTGGAATTTTCCTGGAGGAATTCCCATTTAAAGGGTCCCGCTCCCCTTTTCCAGGTAAATCCCCTATGGAATCTTTCTTCCACCCCTTGGATCTTCCGTAGCCTCCAACAATTCGGAATCCATGAATTCCACACAATCCCAGAGTATTTGGAAGGGATCCTAAAAGACACGATGTTCCAGCCCCACTTCCATGGGCTGCTCCCAAACTTCCCCGCCTCCTTCCCCCGCTCCTTCCCGATTTTCCCGAGGAAAGCCCGAAACGTGGACATGTGCTGCCCTCTCCTGGGAGGCGCCAAATCCTGGGATTTGGGATGCTTGGAAATGTTCGATCCTTATGCTTTGTAATTTTTTAACGATGATTAAAATCTCCAAGGCATTCCCAGGAATCACAAGAACTGTGGGGATAGGATCCTCCCCAAATCCCAGAAAAGCCATTTTTGAATCATTTTCCCTTCTTAACCCCTAATTTTTTTGGGAATTGTGGGAAAACCTGGGGACGGGTTCTTGGAAGAACTTGTCTTCTGGGGAAGAGCCTTGAAACTTCCCAAGCTTTTCCCCCTCTTAACTCAGAACTTTCTGCTCTCTCCTGGAGAAAAAAAAAAATCAGAAGTTTTTTTGGGAAGTAAAGGAATTCCCAAAAATTCCTGTGTAATTCGTGAATATATTGGAGAAATATTTTGAGAGAATCCTGGGATGAATGATAAGGGGCAAAAAAAAGGATTTATCCACTTTGTGAATTTATAAAGTGAATATCCCCCCAAAATTCAGGAAGTCTGGAATTTTAATGATGTTTGGATCCTGGATGTCACTTCTGTGGATCCATGGCTGCTCCTCAGGGTGTTTTCCTGCTGTTTTCTCCATGGAAAACCTGGAAAACATGTAAAGGCCTCAATTTCCCTTTTCTGGTGGGAGAGAAGGTGGCGTTATCCCGGCGGGAAGTGGAGCCGGAGGTCAGAGCCTCATTCCCGATGCCAGGTGGGAGCTGGGGTGTGTTTATCCAGTCTGGGATCCACACTGGAGTTCCTTATTCCCAGCCTGGCGCTTTTCCCGGGAGCTCCTGGGCTCTGGCAGCTGCTGCCACATTCCAGGCCCCGCTCAATGCTCCTGTGTCTGCTCCTCCAAAAATTTCCCACTGGGATGGGGGATTGGGATGCAGGGATGGGGGACAACCCTGGTCGTGCCCCAAAGCTCGGGGTGGAGTGGAATACGAAGTGGATCCGGCCCCGCTTTGGGATGGGGCCGTGACCATGGAATGCAGGGAAGCTCCAGTGGTTCTTCCTATTCCATGAATTATCCTTGTCCCTGCTCCAGTCTGATCCCAACCTCAAGGATCCTCAGCTCCCAAGGAATTTGGGGATGATGAGGCAATTCCCTCTGGCTCTTTTCCATAAATCTGCTGGAAAAATTCCTCCCAGGTTCGGAGGGAAGAGAAATCCTGATTAATATTGAAATGGCACCTGGAATTTGCCTGAATCCTGCTGGATTCAACAGCAATGGATGAGCTTGGATTTCCAACTTGGAAACACCAAAGGAGCACTGGGAAGCAAATTCCATGGGAATTTGGGCTGGGTGTAAGGTGTGGTTCTCCTTGCTGGGAGCTCTATCCCAAAACTGATGGAAAGGTAAAGAACTGGGAATGCAGAATAGAGGGAAGGCAGGTACAGCTTCATATGAGATCCCTGAATATTCCCTGGTTTCTCCCTCTGTGGTTGTGGTGAATTTTTGGGAAGAGCAGGACAGATCCAGGATAGAGGGATGCATTATCCGCCCTAAATCCAGGCTGACATCACCTTCCCACTCCCTCATTCCATAATAATTTTGGAGCACTGGATCCAGAAACTTTGCTGCTTCCTGTAGGCTACTGGAGGTTTTCCTGGCTGCCAGGCCAGAGGCAGCAGGAATTTTTATGGAAAGCGGGGATGAATGGAGTCCAGAAATAGAAAAGCTGGAGCAGCTCCAGAGGGAGGAAATCAGGGAGCTGGGAAGCTTCCTGTGCTCCCAGAGTTGGGATAGGGACACTGGGATGGGCTGGAATACCTGGAAATCTTGGATACACCCTCACTGGGAAGCTGCTCCTTTTTTAAATTCAGGCATTGATTTATTTTCTTGCTCAAATCCATGGATGTCCCCTTTTCCAACTGTTCCCACAGCCTGGATCGCTCCGGAGAGAAGGAGAGGCTTTTCTGGGGAATCCCAGTTGCTCGTCCCATGAGGAACAACGCCCCCCACTGCGCGCTTCCCAACTTCTGGCACCGCGGCCACCTCAAACCCATCTGCATACAGCTGGAAAAAACACTGGAAAACATGGAAAATCGATTCCTTTTCCTGGCAGCAGTTCCTAATTGTGTCCTTCCACAGTTTTCCCGAAGTGATGTTCCCTTAAATCCGGCTTTTCCTGCTCCGTTCTGCCCCTGCACTAGCAGGGTGAGAAAGAATTCCCTTGTGCAAACTGGGCTGGAGCAGCATTCCCAAGGGAATATTCCGGAGCTCCCAATCCCTTCCCAGAATGCCTGTGTCCCTTAGGAAGCGCCCTCCTGTGAGATATCCCATGAAATTCAACCCCAGGAGTGTTTTCCTCCTGTATCCTGTGCTCATCCTCTGCCAGAGTCTTGGGAAGAGCAGCAATTCCCAAGCTTTTGATTTCCCGGGCTGTGGCTCCTGCAAGCCCCAGACATGATCCCTGTGGGAAGAGGAAATGTGAGGGATGGATCCCATTCCTGTGGAGTCCTCTGTGAGCTGGTTGATCTCACAGGAAAACCAGGAAAAGGTGGATTTGCTGCTGGTTTTGGGTACTGGAGCAGCTGGTGGGATAAGGAGAGGGATAAACCCCAAAGGGAAGCTGGGAATATCCTGGAAGAAGCCAGAATTCCCTAAAAAAACAGCGAATGCATATTTTCCTGGTGGTGGTTGTTCCGTGTTCCTGGAGCAATGGGAAGGGCTGAATTTTGGGGATTGAATGATCCCAGCTCTGCCTAGGAGCCTGACTTTTCTGAATATCAATTCCATGTTCAGATCCTTGTATCCAATATTTGGGAGTGTGCTGGGAATTGCTGCCGCGGATTCTTATAACGATGCAGGATCTGCTGGGGAAATTTGGGAATGTCTCCTTAAAAAGATACTAAAAAAAATAGAATTTCACTGGTGTTTGAATTCACCCAAATGCAAGGAAGAAAGGAAGGAAAAAGGGAGGAAAATGAAGGAAAAAGGGAAGAAAAGGGAAGGAAAAGGGAAGGAAATTATCTTTTCCTCCTCTTTGCTTTTATCCATAGGATGAATAATGGGAAGGATGATGCAAGGAGCGGGATTTGGGATGGGAACTGTGATATTGCAGGAAAATGACCCAGCACAGCAGGAATTACAATAATGTCATTCCTGTTTGCTCCGGCTCCCACTTAATCCCCCAGGAACTCTGACATTTCCCAAAGAATTCTGCACCTCGGGAAGTTTGGAAAAATGCTGCACCTTGCCAAAAACCAGGGCATATTGGATCCTGTAGAAATATATGGGAAGCAGGATGTGCTCTGTGGCTTGCAGATGGATGGAAGATGGATGCGATCCCACATCTGTGGTTGGATTGGGATAATGGGAATATGGGATTACATGGGATAGTTTGAGGTTATCCCAGTGCCAGCGCTGATCCCAGCCCAGTTTTTACAGGGATTGGGGCATTTTTGGGGTGTTTAACATGTTGGAATTAAAAACTGGGATATGAAAGGTAAGGCAAGAGCAGGAGGTTTTCCTCTGGAATTCTAGTGCTTGTGGTGCTCCTTTTCCTCAGGGAATGTGGGGAAGGGGATCCAGGGTCTGAGCCTCACCTGTACTGCCCCTTTTCCTTAGGGAATGTGAGCTGGGAAAGGGGAACTGAGGCTGATCCTCCATTTTCCTCATGGAGTAGGAGCTGGGGAAGAGGATCCATGGGGTGCTGCCCCTTTTCCTCATGGAATATGAGTTGGGGAAGGGAATCCAGGGCCAGATCCAAGGTGGAGTTCCAGCAGGATCCACGGAGGAGCTCATTTGATGGGATAGTTGTGTGCATTGCCCTTAAGCATATTGATTCGGAAAAGTTAATCAGGACCACTTGGAAGCACTTCCGTGAAAAACCAGAAAATTCCATTAAACTGATTAAAACTGAATCCATCTTAAATAACCCCCTGCTCCTTAAAAATGTTGAAACAGGAAATATTGTTCAAATAAAATTATTTCAGTCAAACACGGCTGCTGGAAGCTCCTGCCTGCCAGGGTGTCTACGGAATTCTGGGATAATGGGAGCGCTGGGAAGGGAACGAATCTCTTTTTCTTGGATAAATCCTTGGGAGGCAAAACTGGGGGGCAGTGGGGGAGTGCTGGAGGTGTGGCCACATCTAAGGGAGGGATGGAGCACAATCCTCTCTTTTCTATGGATTTTAGGGAAAAATTCCTCATGGAAAAGGTTGGAAAACCCTGGCACAGCTGCCCAGGTATCCCAGTTCCTGGAGGGATTTAAAACTTGGGAATGTGGTTTAGTGGTGAGGGAATGGTTAGGCATTTCCAGCCTTTACTGTGCTGGGATTCCGTGATTTTCCTTAAAAAACGATGCTTCACATCTGTTTATTGCCGAAACATCAGATTCTGCGGCTGAGGGATATTTCTGGATATTTTAAACTGAAACCTGGGAAGTTCCTGAAAAATGATCCTTATAGAAGTGCCCAGCTTCAGATGGAGTGTGGGCTCTGCTCATCCATGACTTGGAATCCCAAAGGATTTGGGATGGATGGAATGTGGGTTTTCCAGCCCTGGATGCTCTGGCCCACAGGCAGAGCTGCTCTTCCTATGTGGAAGTGCTGCAGGAGGACACTAGGGTAGACTGGGATGGCAGGGAAACCCTTGGGATGTGCCTTGGGATTTGCCTTGTCCCGGGAGCAGCAGGGCAGAACTCCCTGATGTCAGCAGCACCTGGAATTACGCAATTCCTTCTAGGAAGAGGGAGGGGATGTGGCTGACCCTGGCAGTATTCCCATCCCTGCCACCCCATGGAATACACCAATCTCCCAAGCTGGCTCTTCCCAAAAAACCACCTGCTCTTGGACAAGGCAGCTCTGGGATTTTTGTTGCAATTCCAGCATGAAGAATCCAAGCAGCGGGAGCTGATTCTGAGGGGTTGGGAAGGCGTTTATGTGTCCGGAGCTCGGGATTATCCCTGATTTCATCACACAGCCAGAGCGCACTGGGAGATAACCAGGATTGCTCCCAGTTTGCTTCCAAATGGGTTGATTTTCCCTTTGGAGCTTCCATGTCTCCCTTTGGATAAATCCCATGTGCGAGCCAGACTTTTTACTTTTCCAGGGAGCAATACCCTGGAACATCCCTAGGGAATGATGGGAATAATGAGACTGATGCCACTGGCTCCCATCCCAGGCTCCATCAGGGATCAATCCTGAGGGATTCTGAGCATCCCACTCAGGCCAGCCTGAGGTTTGATTCCCCTTTCTCAAAGTTTTCCAAATAGAACAGTCTCTGGCACAGTGAGATATGAAATTCCATAGGCATTTTTGGGAGCTTGGCATGGGAAGTGTATTCTATGCTCCATGCCCATGGACACGCCCTAGGCATGGACTTTCCTTGCCAAAAATCCCCTTTTTGGGTCACCAAAGATTCTCCATAGGCAAGTCCTGTTGAGAAATGCTTAGGAAACGCCTTCAGGCACAGGGTGGGATTCTGGGGTGTCCAGGAGTGGGAATCGAGGATCCCTGTGGATCAGAATTTTCTGGGAGACCCTGCAGGTGATGGCACAGGAAAGTGGGAGCAGATTGCAGGGATTGAATCCTTTGGGATGGATCCAGCAGCAGCAGGGCGAGCTGGGGGTGCCTTTCCCCATTTATGCTGCTTCAGCGGATGTTTCCTCCTGAATTTTGTCCCATTCCCGGCGAGCAGGGACGGATGAGCATCCTGAATTCCCAGCCCTGACCTCCCTGGAGCTGCCAGGTTGCTTTATCTCCGCCGCAGCCTCCGGATGCTCCTTGCAGCATTCCCAACAAAGGAGGTGCCAGCGGCGGCTGTTTGTCAGCGCCTTGTTCCTGACTGCGGGAATAAATCCTGGATCCCTCCTTCCCTCCCTTCCCAAGGCCGGCGGCCGGGTGCCAGCCGAGCCCCCCGCGCTGCTCCTAATCCAGCAGCGGGAGCATCCCGCGGCGGGAGCAGCGGGAAGCCGGGATAATGGGGAGCCCATTAGCATCTCCATGGAGCAGCGGGATGCAGGGATGCTTCCTGAATCCACATCCTGCCTTCCCTGCGCTCCCAGGTGCTGTTTGCCCACCGAAGTGCTGGCCTTGGGAGCAGCTGCGCATCCAAGGGCCAGGAAATATCCCGCTCCTCATCCTCTTCCCGCTCCGGGGGCTCTGCATCACAAGGCCCGCGGTATTTCCTTGGATAGCAGCGCTGTGTTTGCCGGGATGCCCGGGAGCTGATGAGGTGTTAATGGGAGCAGAGATTGGGATTGGCACTCAGGGGGTCGCGGCTGCAACCCGGTTTCCCAGCCAGCTGGGAAAACCAGTGGGAAAACCCCCCACTTCAAGCCTAAAAGGTCAAGGAGTGGAAGTTCGGGATGCAGGGATGCCTCAGGGGCCAGGGGTGGTGCCTGTGGATTGGGAATGTTATCCTGTTAGGGGGTCTTTTGTGATGGAAGTGGAGGGGGAAAAGGGGCGGGAGTGAAAGTTGTGTGCTCCAGTGAAAGTTGGGATGTTCATTGCGGAAACTGGGATGCTCGCTGTGGAAATTGGGTTGCTCTGGCACCCTCACCCTGAAAGCTGGGATGTGCCTGCAGCCTCCCAGTGAAAATATAAACCAGAATCCCGGTGCTTCATCAGGTAAATCCCAGTGGATGAGGACACTCCCAGCGCATCCCCAACCGCTATCTCTGCAGATAAGGAGCAGCCTCGCCATTCCCAAGTGAAGCTGGGACTGATGAGCTGCGTAGTGCTCCTGGGTCCTCTCCAGAGTGGATTTCATTCCCGGTGGGAGACATTGGGAAGCTCTGTCTCCTCGGCAGAGATTGAATCAGCTGAAAAATGGGGCTGGGAAGGTTGGGCATGGAGACAGTGAGGCTGCTCCTGCAGATAAGCGGAGCCCTCGCTGCTTCCCGGTGAGATGATGGCTGGGTGGGACTGGAATCATCGCATGGCCCCAGGGAACGGCTTTGCCTTGCTGTAGAAGAGAAGAAAAACCAGGAGCTCCTGCTGTGGTCCGGCTGAGTCCCTTGTGTTGGTACTATCAGAGCTCCTGGGATTTTGGGATATCTCCTTTCCATGATCATTTAGGACTTTTGGCATGGTGTGAGAGGACAAGGGGAAAAGCTGGAGGAGGGTGGATTCAGGTTGGATATGAGAGAAAAATGCCCCCCTGGGAGGGTGATGAGACCCTGGAAGAGTTTTCCCAGAGAAGCTGTGGCTGCCCTATCCCTGGAAATGTCTAAAGGCCAGGAATAGTGGAAGGTGTTCTTGCCCATGGCAGGATGGAATGGGATGAGCTTTAAGCTCCTTTCCAACCCAAACCGTTCTGGAATTCCATGATCCATGACAAAAATAAAATTAAAATCCTATGGATATTCCAGGGTATCCTGCCCCATAGCTTTTCTTCCATAGGAATGGTGCTGCCCATGGAAGCTCACAGAAGGAACAAATCCACGTGTGTGCCACGTGCCACCATTCCGGCAGCTCCCAAAATCCCTCAGCGTACACCTGGCCCGGGCAGGGGAGGTGTCTATCCTTGCTCCCAAAAATCTGGAAATAGCAGCAGCTCTATTGATTCACAACCACAACCCTGACTTCCCTGCTCCGGATCCGAGGTGTTTTTTTTAACAATCCTCCCTTCTTCCCGGTGAGCTGAGGGCACACAGAGCAGCCAGGGCTCCCCTGGATATTCTCGGGGGGCCATGCCAGCTCCTTCTTTTCACCCTTGGAAAAACAACCCCCGGTGCTCGAAGCACAAAAAGCCTTTGTGCGGCCCGGATCCCCCGGGAACGGCAGTGGGATTACACCCTGGGAAGGGAAGGGCTTGAGCCGCCCCGGGAGCCCCAGCCATCCCGCAGGGTGATGCCTCCCCGCGCCAGCCCCGGCAGGAATGTTTGCTGTCACCGCAGTCTGCGGCAGGGAAATATTTTCCAAGGAAAAAAAGAGGCCTCCCAGTGTATTCCACGCCACCAGCTTCCAGCAGCCTCTGTAGCCGTCTTGTTCTGCCACCGCCGGGACACCGAGCGGGAGGAAGAGAGGAGGCAAGGGTGGGAGAGCTTTAAAAAGGTCTGGTTAAGGTTGTTCCACTCTCTGGAAAAGGGATTGGGAAGCTGCAAAACAGCTGGAGCTGCAAAACAGCCCGAGGCTGCTTTTGGGGGAGAGGGCGGTTTTCCTTTGGCCTCCAAATCACAGCTTCACATCCCAGGAGAAGCATTTTGGGATGTTAAGGGATAACCTGTCTTTTTCCAAGTTGAGAATGTAGGTCAGAGCACACTCTCCTTCCCAAAAATCTGGTGAGGATGCTGCTACTGCAGGTTGGGCTGGAGTCTGTCCCTGCAGCTCTTTACTCTGGCACCAAAACAAAACGCACTCAGAAAACGGTGAAAAATAAGCCCAGCTCGGGAATGCAGCTGATTGGAAGTTTTTCCAACAGAAAGTGCTGTCCGATCCGCAGAAAACGGTTCCTGGGGCGGGTGTTGATTTGGGCACTGTTTCCTCTGAAGGAAAAAAAATCAGAGTGAGGGGGGAGAAATGTTTGGAGAGAGCCGGAGCTGCTGCCATCACAGAGCTTTTCCATCCCTCTGCAGAATAGCTCTTCCCTGGAAATGCACTGGATTTAGCAGCCCAAGGGTGTTGGGCTTAGTAGCCCCCAAAACGTTGGATTTAAGAGGCCAAAAGCACTAGATTTAACAGGCTAAAACCGTTGGAATTAGCAGGCCAAAAGCATTGGATTTAGTAGCCCCAGAAATGCTGGATTTAGTAGCCAAAGGCACTGGATTTAACAGGCCAAAATCACTGGATTTAGTAGCCCAAAATTGTTATTTAGGAGCCCAAAGGCACAGGATTATGCAGGCCAAACTCACTCGATTCAACAGTCCAAAATCATTGGATTTAGCAGGCTCGAAAGCACTGGATTTAGCAGCCCAAAAGCACTGGATTTAGCAAGCCAACAGCAATGGATTTACCAATCCAAAGGTACTGGATTTAGCAGCCCAAAACACTGGATTTTGTTGCCCAAAGGCAATGGATTCAGTAACCAAAGGCACTGGATTTACCAATCCAAAGGCACTGGATTTGGTAACCAAACCCACTGGATTTCGAAGGCCAAAATCCCTGGATTTAGTAGCCCAAACCCACTGGATTTAGCATGCAAAGGCTCTGGATTCATCTGCCAACAGCTCTGGATTCTTCTGCCTACCACGGGCCACCAGCACAGGGGACAAGGTCCCAAGGACACAGGAATTCTGAGTTTTATTGGGAAGGAATCACTGTCTCTAGGAGGAAAAAGGTTTTTAGGAGGAAAATTCTTGGAAACATTCTGGATTCTGGCTGTGGGAGGCAGCCTGGCTGGGATGAGCTGTGCCATCATCCCACTCAGGACAAGCAGCCTGAAATTCACTGTTTTCCACCTTTTCCAGGGCTGGGAGCGGATGTCAAAGGTCCTTTCTCAACCTGAGGTGGATTTTCCATCAGAAAATCATTTTTTTAGTGGAAACAAAGGATTTCCATTTGTCTGGCAAAATTAAGCTGATCCCGCAGTCAAAGCTTCCCTGGATTTTAAAGCCCAAATTGAAATGGATTTTTTTCCCTGGAAAAGAGTGGGACTGAATGAAAATATCCTTGCAGGTGGCAGTGACCTGCAGGGTGGTGCTGGGGTGGGGTGGCTCTGTAATTCCCACCGTGATCCAGCCAGGCCAGGCCGAGGGCGGGGGGATCCAAGTGTCCTGCTGTCACCGTGGTGCCGCCAGTGCCTCATCCCAAGGCACAGAACCGGGATTGTGCTGAGCCCAAGCAGATTTATGGAGTGATCCTGGCCTGCTATTAGTGGTCATGGAACCGCAGGCTCCCATACAGGGCCCGATCCTAAGCTCCCGTGGGTTTTTTGGAAGCAGAAATCTCCACTCCAGCTGTTTTGCTGTGGCCTTTGCCATAGACACCTCATTCCCAGGAAAATGGGGTGCCCTGGCAGCAGGCTGCCAGGAGGGGACACGGCAGGTGACATGGAATGAGCAGTGCCTACATCGCCGAGCTCAGAGCAGCTCCGTTGGCTATTTATACTCGGAACGCAGGAATGGAGCTGCTCGGGATAAATGGAGCTATTTTCAAGGTCTTGGCCAGGTCTAACTGGTTTAAACAAGGCCAGGAATGACTCACTGGGCTATAAATGTCCATCAGAATCCTCGGAGAGGCTGTCTCTGATGGATCTCCTTGGAAAAGCAGCCTCCTGGAGCTGAGAAAGCTGGGACACGCTCCTGTCTCCCTGCTTCGGCACCCACTCCAAATCCCGTCAATTCCGAAGGGCTGGGACTGGTTGGACTAGGCACATCTCTGCTTTTATGGGATGAGCAAGGAATTTGGGAATTGGGTCCCTTAATTCTGCTCCTTGGATGATGTGCTGGACCGTCCTTGGGGTCGTTCAGCCCCGTCCCTGAGCAGCAAATTCTCGGTGGGAATTGAAGCACCTCAGCCAGGCTGGAAGCTCTCCAGCAGCGCAGGGGTTTTGTTAGGAAATAACAGGGAGCTGTTAAAGCCCAGGGTTTTGGGAGGAGGCTCCAGATTCCATTTACTTCCTGTTTGTTTTCTTCTTGGGAACCCAAGGACATTTCAGTTTTCAGCAACTGATCATTAAACATAAAAAATATTTCCCAGGATGAACCCAAAGCCTGGATATTTCAGTCAGGTGAAAATTCCCCTGCCTGCTGGGAGAAAATATCCATGGTAGGATTCTCCTGGGATGTGAGGAAGACTTTCTTCCCTTTCTCCTTGATCTGGGCATCTCTCTCCGCTCATCCTTCTCCCTGTGCTGTGGGAGCTGGGGATGAATCTGTTAACTCCCGGTTTTCCACAGCCAGTCGTCTCCTCCAGCCGTCATTCCAGATGCCTGCGCATCTTGTTTATCCAGCAAAACGTGCTGCTGGAAAGCCGGGAATGGGCATCATGTGGCCCACGGCAAACAGCCGGCAGATGCCCTCTGTTGATTTTGCTCCAGAGCTTTTCCAGTGGCTGCTGGACTCTTCCAAGGGGGTTTTGCCCATTCCTGCTGTGATCCTATCCCACCATCCCAGGATCCCCACCTCACACTGGCATTGTCCCTAAGGATCATTAGGAATGCTGTCCCAGGAATCAGGGTAACTGACTGTGCTCCATTCCCAAAATGGGGCTTTATTCCCATTGGATTTTCAAAGGGTTTTTTATTTTTATTCCAGCAGCTCCTTCCCTTCATCGACACATTGGATAATTACAGAGCGGGGAGGAACGTTAAAACAGGGAGTGAAAATGCCAGAAATAGGGATGTATCCTGACTGTCTGGGTCCTCAGGAATCCTTGTGGATGAAGCCAAGTTGCCTGCCCCTGGGATTGAAGGATATGATTCCAGAGTTAAAAAGATGGATATCCTTGGGATATTAAAGAGACAGAATTTTTGCATACTCCGGGCTTTTTCTTTATTAGCCTTGCTAAGGCCTTGGAAAATCTTTCCCGGAATTAAGCAGCCCTATTTAATGTGGAATCTAATTAGGAGGGACTTGGTTGAAGAGTTCCTCAAATAGTTGAGTCAATATTGGCTGGTGTAATTGTGGGAATTCCCGGCGGAATTCCGGCACCTGTTCCAGAGCTGAGGTTCTGTGGGTGGGGAAAAAGAGGGAATTTCAGTGGTCCCCATTCAAATCCTTCAAGTAGCTTTTCCCAATGTATGGAATTTGTGGGAACTCAGTAGCAGGATCCTGGGATCTGTTCCCGAATTGGTGCTGGATGTGACCTTGGAATGTGCAGTTGGCTCTTCCTGGAGAGCTTTGGTGGGAATGCTCAGCTTAATGCTCAGCTTCAGGAATGTGAATCATCCTCATCCTCATCCTCATCCTCATCCTCATCCTCATCTTCCTGTGGTTTGTTCTGCTTGTTGGAATGGAAGGTCCTGGGAATGCTCTCAATCCAGCAGAGCTCTTCACCTTACAAAGATGGATCCTACAGGAAAAATTGGGAATAAACCAAGTGAGAGGCAGCACGGGAGTAGTGGGAGCTTTCCTATCCTGCTCCACCCTCACCCTTCCCTCTTCCACTTCAATCCCATCTCCCACCTCTTCCTGAAGTACTTCCAGGCACTGATTCATCCATAATTTCCATGTCTTATCAGGGAAAGGCCTCAATAAATCCCACAAGTTGCCTTTTGTCTCCAACCATCGTCCTGAAGGGTGGCTCTTCAGGAGCCACTGTCTCCCAGTTTCCTGATTTCAAGGGGAAAACCCAATCCCGCCTTTCTTTCAGAGGAACAGCACAATTGGGAGAGTTCATTATCCTGGATTAATGATGATAATTATCAGGAAAAGAGGGATAATTATCCAGCTTGGAGGGAAGGCACCAACGTTGCTGCAAGGGATGGATGCCGAAAAAGCCCATCCAGACTCCGGCCATCCCTTGGGAAGTGGGAGCCAGACATGGCTCCCAATGCAAATAAGAGCATCATTTCAAAATTAAATTTAAAATAAATATTAGTTAAATATTAAAGAGAATAAATCAGGTGGAGATGGCCAGGAACTCACTCATTCCAACGGGAATGTTTAAATAAGACACCATGGAAAATTTTTCTTTTTTAGCAGTCCTGGTATTTCTAAAAATTTTATTTTTAAGGGAAAAATATCAATTTTCCTGCTTCTTTTCCTTAGGAGAGATTAATTTTGTCCGTGTGGAAGGAGAGAAGGGAGCAGGAGGTGGTTGGATGTGGGAGTGGAGGCTCCGGAGTTGATCCCACATCCAGCTGCTTTTCCAGGCCCGCGTTGCTGAATACAAATGTTGGCATTGCTCCGTGTCCTCGTGTTCCCAAGACAAAGGCTTTGTCTCAGGATCAGGGTGGCTGTGGTTGTCCCTGCGGGCACATGGAATGGGATATGCATCACCATTCCCGGCACTAGCAGGATGAGAGAATTGTGGATCAGACAAAGGGAAAACGGGATTTAAGTGTCTGGGATGTTAGGCATGTCCTCAAGGATCAAAAATCCAAGGAATTAGGGCAGCTCCCAGTCCACACCTGGATGAAAATCCTCACCTTTGGTGGGGACAAAATTCCAAATCCTGTGGAGCCAAAGCAGGGAAGCGGCACCCGGTAAAGAGGAAAAAGCAGGAAATTGGGAAAGGCGGGAGCTGCCGAGCTCAGGATGGTGTCACCTCCGGCCACCCCTCACATGGAGGTGCCAGACGTGCTCACATCTGTGCCAACATCTGTCCCAACATCTGTAGGGCCCAGGCCTGAGGGTGGGAGTTGCCCAGGGAAAGGCTCATCCCGGCCTCTCTGGAATCCATCAGAACAAACCTCACGGTCCGAGGGAAAAAGGGATCGAAAGCCAGTGGGTCTCATCCAAAACACCTGGATCCAGCCAGGAGCAGAGGGCAGGGCCCTTGAGCTTGCCCAGCAGCCACACCCCAAATTTCACCCCATCCTCCCAGAATTTCCACTTCCTGAGCCTTTGGATCAGCAGAAAGCTCCTTGGAAAGGTAGGAAGCGGAGATTCAGCGCTTGGGGTGCACCAGCACCTCCTCCCAGCCGAGACGGGCCATCTGGGGGTGCAGGCAGGGGGTGCAAGGGAGTGACCCCCGAGAGTGACCCCACGGGGGATCCCTGGGTGTCCCCCCCACCCCGGGGTGTCGCTCCCCGTCCCCCCCGCACCCACAGCAGGCGACAGAGGGCGCCCCACCACCGCGCTCGGGGCGGCCCCTCCCTCTTTTTGGGGTGTCCCCCCTCTTAGGAGGGGCACCTCCCTCCGGGCCGTCCCCCCAGATCCCCCAAATCCCGGCAGAAAACGCCTGGAAGGGGTGGCGGATGGCTGGGAGGGAGGTGGGTTGCGGCTATCGCCGCGGCTATCGCGATAGAAGGAAGTGAAGAGGGTTGTTTTCCTTTGCCCATGGATCCTGAGGGATTTGGAAGCCCAGGAAAGAATCCTGAAGGGGTTTTGGTGGGCGTTAAATACCCTCGGCGATGTGGGGCAGGGGGAGCCCCCCTGGGGAGCTCAAGCTAAATAAATAAATAAGCAATTAAATAAATAGATTAATAAATCAATGATCAAACAAACAAATAAATCAGGTTTGCGGTTGGTTTGGGGTTTTTTTATGACGCTGGGCAGATCTAGGTGGGAACTCATGGAAAATTTCCCCGGGAGCGGCGGGGATGCTCCCGGAGCAGCCAGGCGGGCAGTGGGAAGGGGCTGTGCGAATAGGGGGAAGCCCCCCGGTGCCTCCCTGTCTCCCTGTCGCCCTCGGTCCCCCACCGCTGGCAGGACCGCCATGGGGAGGTGGGGGGGTGTAGACCCGCGGGGGTGATTTTGGCCTTCCTTCCTTCCTTCCTTCCTTCCTTCCTTCCTTCCTCTCCCCCACCCATCCCAGAGGCCTGGAGAGCACCTGTGGATTAAACACTTCCAGGCACAGCGGCATTTCCTCACTGTGGGGGCTGCTGGGTCCCTCTGATGCTGCAGGGAGAGCAGAGGTGGCCCAGGTGCCATTCCCTGTCCCCTCCCCTGGCACACAGGTACCTCCAGCAGGACCTGGTGTGTCCCCAGTGCCACCAGCAAAGAGGGAGCCCCAGCAGATCCTTAACCCTGTCCTGAGGGGCTGAGCCCTCTTTAATGACTCTCACATTGGTTAAACAGAGATTTAAAGGCAGGGATGAGCAAAAACTCAGGTGTGGGGCTGAGCTTGTCCAACCTCCCCTTCCCAGGTGAAGCACACTTCCCCTCATCCCTGCCATCCCTCCTGCAGCCTTAAACTTGAACCTCAGGCTGGTTCTCTCTCTCACAGCCAGGACATCGAGGCCTTGCCCTTCCTCCAGTGACAGCAGCAGAGGCTTTTCATCCTGCTTGGAGCANCCGGGAGCGGGATGGGGAGGCGCGGTGTCCCCCGGCGCGGGGCGGTGGCGGAGGCGCGCAGAGGTGCGCGGGGCCGCGGAGGAGCCGCTCCCGCCTAGGTGTGAGCTGATTATTCAAATGGGCAGCCGAGGACCTGGGGATTGGAGGCTCGACCGGCCGCTCCGTGCTATATCACTGGGGCACCCACGTCACTGCAGCACTTGTCCTCCTCTTCCTCCTCCTCCTCTTCTTCCTCCCTCCTCCCTCCTCCTCCTCCTCCTCCGGCTCCTCCATCGCCTCCGGGCGCCTCTTCGCCGCGGAGCGCTGCGAAAACCCACCCAAGGAGCGACGGCGGAACAAACCCACCCCAGCCCCACCGCCGCTCCATCCCCCCCTTCCTCCCTCCCTCCTCTTCCTCCTCCTCCAGAGGCTCCGGCGGAGGGGAGGGAGGGCTGGGGACTTTTTTTTTTTTTGCTGCCTTTTTTTT